>PVKN010007180.1:0-27116 GCA_004027915.1 Capromys pilorides
AAAAAAAAAAAAAAAAAAATTGCAGCTTGTCTTTGTCCTCCTTATTCACTGGAGCTGGCAGTGTGACTTCTCACTCTTAGTCAAAGTCAAAATGACCATGAAAAGAAAGGTTTTGAATTGATTTAAGATACTGAGGCAGCCATGACAGTCCATCTAGCACTCACATGAAAGAGGATTTCCAGAGCTGCTTCAGAAAGTGGCAAGAGTGAGGTGTTCACAGTGAGCGGGACTATTTCGAAGGGAATTAATTGTAATGTATCTTTTACTATCATCTTTTTTAAAATTTAGGTATTCACCATATATTCCAATCATGCCTCATGGTTTAAGCTGCCGTGGGCCACACAGTTTCTTCTGCAACCATACAGTTTTAGCCTTCGTGGCACAAATACAGCTACAAGCAAAGGCAAATGGATAGATGCGACTGTGTTTCAGTGAAACTTTATTTACAATAACAGGCGGTGGGCCAGATTTGGGGCCTAAGGCTGTAGTTTGTCCTCCCTACATTAGAAAAAGGATGACAGCAGAAATGACAGTTCTGACACATGTGGAGGCCATGTCCCCGGCTGGTTTGGTAGGGCTCGGCATGCCCACGTGGTGCAGCCTCAGGAGGAAGCCATAGAAAGGGCAGCTACCAGGAAGCTTATCTTTATTTGTGCCAAGGATGATCCCATAAATCATCGCAAGGGCGGTTCTGCAGCACCAGAGGCTGCAGGTGGAGGAATTGGGCTGGGTGTTCTCTGACACCCAGTCCTGCTCTGGAGTAAGCAGCCCTTTGCCACCAGGACCACCCTGTCTTCCCATCCTCCCTGTGTAGGGCTCAGCCAGTTCATCTGCCTACACACTGCAACAAGAATGCTACGTGGGTTGCAGCTGCAGTCCCTTTGATTGTGAAGCTCTAGGAGTGGGGGGGACACTGGGAGGGCCAGTTTGCTTGGAGACTGCTGAGCAGCTTCACACCCCCACATGGGTGACAGAAAGCTGGCTCCTCACATGGGACACTCACATGCTCTCAGAGCCTGGCTTAAGGGTCCTCGCTTACTGAAATGGCAGGAGGGGTCAAGTGGACATCAGCTGTGGTCATTTCCAGCCCAGTCCTGGGAGTGGCCGCCAATGATGGCAGGTGGGAGGAAGCACACAACCCTTGAGCATTTTTTCCTAGTCCCTAGAGGGAGACTCAGGAACAGAAGCGGGACCTCCAGGTTTCTAGGAGCATTATTCTGAATCCCATCACCTTAGCTCTGTAAGGTCATGTCTGAGTTTAACACGGATTATGACTCATTCACTTTTGCTATGAACCCAAGAAATAAGGTGCTGGCCACCCAGCTTTGGTTGCAAGGAACAGAAACTCCAACTTAACTGGCTCTTTTGCAGCAGAGGAGCAACCAAATTTGAACCAAGGCACAGGGCATAACTCCAAGTCATTGACACAACTGCTCAGGTCAAAGAATCCACAAATCACTTAAAGGTTGAGAAAACACATTTATTATCTTAGCAAAAACATTTGGTAGCATAAGGCCCAATGCTGGCTTCTGCCAATTGGACCAGAGGGAGCACTAGATCCAGGGCAGCCAATTGGTAGCTTAGAAGGCAACCAACGAGATGGTCTAGAGGGAGAGTTCTGTCCAATCATGGTGATAGTAATTAAGAGGTTTCTCTTTGGGAAATTTGAGCCAGAGATTTGAAAAAACTGTGAGACAATACATACAGGGACCGGGAAGCAAAAATTGCACTGAAGGCAGTAAGCAGGCGGAGATTAAGCCTCAGAGTTTAAGGCCAGGGATGAGCAAGGAGCAAGCAGAGCCAGCCTGAAAAGGAGTTTGCCGTCTGTGAAGCCATGAGCAGAAGATGCCTAGAGGTAAAGTGGGTCTTCCCCAGCCTCAGGCTTGTCCTGGTGTTCGTCAGCCTGTCTGAGTCCTCACCATGAGGTCATGCCAAGTGATCAGATGACTGAGCTATTGCTATCTGTGCTGTGTCCATGGTGTCCTTGTTGGCCTCTTGCCACCACTTAAAAGGCCCTGAGGAGAGTGATGAGGCCTGGGAATTCGGAAGCAGTGTCTTGCAGGATCAGGGCTGGCCTAAGCCAGGCTCCCTGGGCCAGGGCTGCTTCTCCACCCCCTAAGGGAGGGTGGGGAGGTTGCTGAAAGTGGCACCCAGCTCTCGGGCCTCTCAAACTTCCCAATGTCTTCTTTAGGCCAGGGGGCTTTCCTTGGGCCTGAACAAGAGAGCATTGGCCAGACAAGATTAGACATGGACCCAAAGTGATATCAGGAGGATACCAACAGCTGGCATTGCCCTCTGCCCTGGCTTAAATCAAGTTCATAAGGATTGAAGACAGAGGGAAGGGGGACACAGGGAGGACCTGTGGGCCTCCAGAGTATGGTCATGTGCCGCTTGCTTCCTCGCTTCTGTTTGCATAGCCCCCATTCTTTGGCAGGCCCTGAGTGTCCAAACTGAGGAAGCTGGTCTCCAGGCCAGGTGGGAGACTGCCCTTTCCTGTGTGCACTGGGAAAGCTATGGCACCTCCCCAGGCCTCCACTTCCCCATCTGCAAAGTGGGGATGACCACAGCACCCACTGCCCAGGGCAAGGAAGTGAAGTGAGCTCATAGGCATGGAAGCCCAGGAATGGTCCCCACACATGCCAGCAACATCAGCAGCACCCACAGCCCTTGGGGCAAGGATCCAGGGAAGGGAGTGGGAATGGAGGATGCAGAGAGAGGAGAAAAAGAGACAAGAGGGAAACATTACAAGGGGGAGAAGGGACGGAGGAGGCAGAGGGGAGGTGCGGGGCCTACTGGGTGCTAGTCCTTAGTTTGCTAGCTCAGGGCTCACTTTCTTTTTCTTTCTTCCCCCATATAATCTGCTCAGAATTCTGAGGAATTCTGTTTCCACCCCCAGTAGTTGCCATGGTGATGAAAAATCTGGACCCAGTGGAAAGTTCTCTGTGCTCTTGGCAACGAGGCTGCAGCACCCTGCCTCCTGCCTGCCTGTGCGTGGGCGGCCAGCTACAACTGCTGCCAGCGCTCCGGGCTGGCCACTCTGTGTGGAGAACCAGCCCTGCCCCCATAGCATCTAGGGTGGGAGCCCCGCACCACTGGCTCCAGGAGCCCTCAGGAAACCTCTAAACTGCCCCTATTTTACAGGTGGAACACAAACAGGGCTGTTGGCTTGTCCAAGGCTGTCCAGGCTCCTGACACCCACAGGATCTCTTTCCTGGGTCAGGAGTAGCTATGAAGAGCAAACGCCCCTGAGGACATCACAGTTGCTGAGAGCTGCAGCACACCGTCAGGGCCTCTGTTGCTCTCCCGAACATGGTGGTGGTGGGTTGCTATTGACTGAATAGTTGGGCTCCCCCGAGCTCATGTGCAGATACCCTGACCCTCAGTGCAATAGGGCTTGAGAGGTGATTAAGTCATGAAGGTGGAGCCCTGATGGTGCAGTCGGTGCCCGTGCAAGAAGAGACACCAGAGAGATGATTTCTCTCTCTCCACCATGTAAGGACATCACACAAAGGTGACATGTGCAAGCCAGAAAATGAACCCTCCCCAAACACCCACCACATTGGCACCCTCACCCTGAACTTCTAGAACAATGAGAGATAAACACTTAGACAACAATGTTGTCTAAGCCACCCTTGTCTGTGGTTGACAAAGCAGACAAAGACGGTGTGGTTTGGTGGGGTGTTGTGCTTGCTCCTTGCTGACAGCTCCAGTTTTCAGTGACAGTTAGGAGGTCACAAGGCCAGACTTCGCTATCAGGGCCCCATGCCCTAAGTTTGCTCCTCCACTCCTTTCTTTCCCCAGCATTCTGCTCCTTGATTCCCAGAGATTTGCTGAGCAGAAGCCCAGTTATCCCTTCACATGCTGGTTGGTCTTGCTTTAACCTGGAATCTCCAGGTTCAGTTTCCCGCTCAGTTATTTTTCTGTTGTGGGCTCCACGTCCTAGGGTATGAACTTTTGTGTTCTCCAAGGTTCATGTGTTCAACCAAATACCCTGTGATTTGCTGGAAGCTGTGGCCTTAGGCTGGTGATTGCATCGCGAGGGTGGAGCCTCTTGCGTAAAGGATTAGTGTCATTGTTTTAAAGAGGCCCTGGAGAGCTGCTTTGCTCCTTCTACTACATAACAAACCAGTGAGAAGGCTACACTGAAGAACAAGAAAGCGGGGCACCAAATCTGCTAGCATGGCACCTTGGTCTTGAACTTCCTAGCCTCTAGAACTGCAAGAAATCAATTTTAGTTGCTTATTAACTACCTGGTTGGTAGAATTTTGTTATAGCAACCCCAATTGCCTAAGACAGTATGTTTTCAAAACCTTTGTCCTTTAAACAAATAGTCCTTATTATGTAATGACACACAATGGACTTTTTTTGAGGAGTACTCAGGACCTTGCACTGGCCATGCAGGTGCTTATGCTGCTGAACTATCTCTCCAACCTAACCACTTATTTTGTTTTTTTTTTTTTAATCATCAAAATATTACAAGATCCAGCTTCCACTGACCCAGAAGCCAACACATGGGGCTCTTCAGATCCTGGTACAACCATGAGGTGGATACCTGGGATAATTCCCGAAGTGCACACAGACTCTGGCCCAAGGTCTTTCCTTCTTTTTTTTTTTTTAAATATTTATTATTTATATTTATTTTTATTTTTTATATTGTGGCTGGCTCAACCTGCCCTGGGGGTGGGGCTGGCGCAGCATGTGGTGCTGGGGATCAAACTGCGGTCTGTGTGGCTGCCTAAGCTTTCCTAAGCAGGCTCTTTAGACCACTGAGCCATCTTGCCAGCCCACCCAAGGTCTTTCATTTCAAATCCTTAGAACCAGTTTAGGGGAAGGACCCAAGATTGGGAACCAGTGAAATTTCCATAGGGGTCACAGGCTAATGGTGATGTGATGTGTGTTGCCTTGGGCCATGGACAGACTGAGGCCAGATTGGGCCACATCACATTTACCATCCATGATTAAAATCTCTTAACGGACAGTTTTCTCCAGTAGTTCGGGCTTTTTGAGATGATGAGAGATCTCTGTGGTTCTTGCAAGAACCCAGATCTTGTAAAGAACCTCCTACCCTGATTCTGAGGATACCACTTGGACAACACAACTGTTGATCAAAGCTATTGCCCAAAGAATAGAGATGAAGCCGATAAGCCCTGATAGTCCCTGGAGTTTGGACATTTCTCTAGAGGTAGATTTTAATGAGTGTCTCCATTACATAGGAGCATAAACTGTCACCTAGAGATGGAAAGTGGTGGCAGCACCAGGAGATGGGGACAAGTTTTGGACTTAAGTTCTCTGTACCTCCTGAACTGTGTAAATTGCAGAAGAATTGCATCACTTTTCTGAGTTGTAGTCTCCCCATCTGTAAATGGGCCTTTATTTATTTCTTCACCAAATCATGCAGTCGTTTGGCAAAGGACCATGCCAAACTCTTCTTAACACAGAACCTGGCAGAGTAGTCCTGGTTTGACCAAAGGCTGAGAACAAGCCATATAAAGCCATTCCTTCCCCCACAGACTATCTACCACCCATTCATTTCTTTCATGAATTCATCTATATTTGCCCAATGCTTATTGTCATTGTACATATCCTAGGGATTCAGCAGCGGAGGTAGATTTGGAGCCTACAAGCAACTGGTGGGGTCAGACATTAACCACTGCACATTATAACTGGAAGTACAGGACCCCATGTGAACTAAAAGTGGGAGACCTTCCCTCAGTTTTGCACAATCCAGGAAATCCTCTTGAGAAGATGTCGACTCAGCCAAGATGACCTCAGAGATGAAGGTTTAGTGTAAGGAAGTGAAGTGAAGTAAAGTCAGAATTCCCAGAAGTGGAGACAGAAAAGTATAAACTGGAGGGTGAGAAGGAGAGATGGGTTCTTCGGGGCCTCCAGATTCCCTCCCTGTGCATCTACTCCCCAAAGAAACTGTCACTCAGGCAAGGACCATGAGGTGGTTCAGGACCACGGAGAGCTCCTCAAAACCCATTGAGCCAAAGGATGCAGACTAGCTGGTAAGAGAAGACATGGGAGATGGGAGCTTTGTGTAAACTGGATTTGTTCTGAATGGGTGGGCATCATGGTAAGTTTCCAGCAGAGGAAAAAACATGACCTGACTTATATTTAAACAGCCCTTGTGGGGGTCAGTTTTCTGTTACTGGAACAAATTCTTAATATACATTAACTTAAAAAGAAGAAAGGCTTATTTTAGCCCATAGTTTTAACGTTTCCATATAGGGCTAATTGGGCCCATGGTTTGGGGCCTACTGTGGCAGAGGAAGCCTGTTCACCTCATGTTTGGGTATGAAAGAGAGAAGGGCTGGAGTCTCAGTATCCCCTTCAAGGACAGCCCCCACCACCAAATGACTGGAAGAACTCTCAGAGATTCCACTTCTTAAAGGTCTGTCACCTCCTAATAGCACCATGGGCTAAGAACCCAGCCTTTAGCACAGGCCTTGGGGCTCACTTATCCCAGATAAGGCAGCTCCTGTATTGAGAACAGGCTGCAAGTGGAAGGAGCTGGCTAAGAGACTGCAGCAGTTACTCAGATGAGAGAGGCAGCAGCGTGGCCCAGGCCTGGAACCAGGCAGGTGGGACAAGTCAGACTCAGTGGGTTCAGAAGGCAGTGTGCAGATCTCATCTCACTACTGATGAGATGCATGGTGGAAGAGGAGTAAAGGGAGACTAGAAACTTTTGCACCGAGCACCTGGAAAGCTACAGCTGCCATTCATGGAGAGAGGCGGGAACAGGTATGGGAACACAGTAGGGACTGGGATTCAGTGTCTTATTTGAGATGCTGACTGCATGTCCCAGAGGAGAGCTGGAGGAGGCAGTTAGAAATATATTTCTGCCTTTAGAGGCTCCAAGGGAATGGCCTCGTAAAGGCTGCCTAGGCTGAGCCTTCTCAGGACCTGGGGACTCCACATACCTTTCCAGTACTGCTGACTTAGGTCCCGGAGCTGGCTGACACCATCTACCAAGACAACTTCTGTGTGTCTGAACAGCTTGAACAAAGTTCTTCCTATGTTGAGCAGATTTCTGTCCCAGGGTTCTTGGATCATAGGGACAAATGTAGAGGAGAGACAGACACTAAGGCCTCAGATTGTAAGTGACAGGGATATAGAGGAGATCTGAAGGGACAGTATATATCTGACTGTGATCCTTCATGCGATCTGGTGTTATTAAGACCTCTAGGATCACTGGCAAAGCCTCTGTTCTAAACTGGTTCTAGTGGGCTCCTGCTGCTTCTACTGAGACCTCTATCTGATCATATCAGGTACTGACAGAGACTGAGAATTTATCAAGAGAACAAGGCAAATACTTGGTTCAGTACCTGATACAGAGAAAGTGCTAGATGCAAAGAGGTCCTCCACAGGCATCTAGGAGGGTGTGGACCATTGAATTAAGTCCTAAGAGTTGGGTAGCAACTAACCAAATGAAGAAAGAGACAAAGGGATTCCAAGGCTTCCCATGGATTTTCATGTCCCCCAGCCATCTCTTCTCTATCCTGAGCATGCTAGATCCTCCTCTCCCCAAGATGAATGTGGTCCTGTCCATTTTTGGAAAGGTAATGGCCAGGGCAGAACCTTGAGAGAAAACACAGCCCAGTATTGGGACAGCGGAGACTGATGCCTCACAGTTGGAATACCAATATGAGCCCTGCAACTTACTAGCAGTGTGACCTGAGACAAGTTGCTGAACCCCTTTGTGTTGGGGTTTCCTCATCTATAGATGAGGGGATGGCAACAGGACATATTCTGTAAACTTACTGTGAAGCTGAAACCGGGACACAGTGAATGCTCAAGAAACACATCTCATTGCAGTCAAGACCCATGTCCCATCTAGCCTCAGCTTCTTCTCAGCACATCCCAAAGTTCTGCCCTGGTCACCAGGTTTGCTCGAGGCCTGGACTCTGATAGTGTCACATTGTAAGGAAGAATAGAGTGGCCAGATAGCATGTCTCAGACTCCACAGCCAGCCCAGTGTCCATTAAGCCAGAAGCCCCAGGTCTAGGTAAAGAGAGAGGTATTTCCAGGAGATGGGGGTGGGGATAAGCATGGGAACCTAGGGCTGGGGCAGGAAGCAGAGTACACAGGCAAGACTGAGGGGTATCATGGGGAGACAGGTTCCAGAAGAAAGAGGGGGAAAGAAACCAAACAGCCCCCAGAAGGATAGCCAAAGCTCTAGCTGCTCCACTGGGCATCTCCTACATACCCCTCTTTTTGTGCTTTGGGCCCTCAGCTGCAGCACAAAATCCATTGGCTGAGTCCAGGAGCAGCTGGCACAGCTTTCTTTGAGTCCCTGAAGCCCTGCTCTGTTCCACTTCCTATTCAGCAGCCCCTTGGAGCCTCAGCTTCTGCTCCTGTCTGACCACCACTGCAGTGTGTCCTCACTTCTCTGGGACTCAGGCTCCTGAAATGTCCAGTGGGAATTTCCCTCACTGAAATGTAGGTCCCTGGAAGCCAGGGATATTAAAGACCTGTTTACTATGTATTCCACAGCCTGCAATGGAGTCAGGTACTTGGTGTTTGTGGAGGATTTTGAAAGTGAATAAGTGAAAAGATGAATGAATGAGTGGATGCCCAGCTTTGGTCTGAGAGGTCGAATGAGCTGATAGGTGGCAAAGTGCAACATGGGTCCATACACCAGCTCTGTGTGCCCCCTGGCAGCTGTCTCCTCCTTCTAGAAGCCTCAAGGCCTCAGGGTCCCCCTAACACTTTCCAGCTCCAGTGTCATTGCCCTGGCCACCCAATGGGGATACCTCAATGTCACCACCACTGTCACCACCACAGTACCCATGCCTCCTGCTCCCTCTGTCTCCTAAATAGCACTCAGTGCCACCCGATGCCTCCATCTTACCCCCTTTACCACAGCCAGGCCACCTCATTTCTGCCTTGCTACTCATGAGTGACCTCTACTCATCCTCTCCAGCTATAAAGCCCAGCCCCCAACGGTGCATCCTCTCTGCTGCCACCAGAGTGTTCATCCTTTACCTTAGGACTGAGTCCCATTTTCTCAGCATGGCCTGCATGGCTTTGGGGACTGGACTGCTTCTTTCTCCGGTATCCTTCCTCTCCATACTCATGGCCTCTTCTTTCCCAGTAGCCTCTTTTGTGTTTAGGAACCTCCGTGCCCTTTCATGCTTCTGTGTCTCTGCCTGCTCCATCTCTTCAACCTGTACAAAGAGCCCCCACTCTTCATGTCTCTCAAAGAACACCCAGGTAAAGCCCTGACCATCTCCTCTCATAAATATATCTACTGTGTTGCATTTCCGAAGTTGTGCCTTAAGGTTCTGGCATGTCTTGCCAATGAGATATTTCCAGAAGAGGCTCATGGTTTATTCAGAGTGCAAAATTTAGACACAAGTATAGATGTGAATATTTAAATCTAAGCAGTATCCAGCTCAAGTAGGTGGTCACAGTCACTTTATCAATGGGTGGATGGATGGCTAGGAAGGACAGGTGGGTAGAAAGGAATGCAGATGGTTGGATGTGTACAAAGAAGGAATGAGGATAGGAGAAAGAAGTGACCACTGAATGGAAGGAAGGAATGGTAGATACTGAGTAGAAGGGTAAAAGGATAAAGAATGGATGAGTGGGGAAAGAGAGGATGAGATAATGGAAAAAAGGAAGGACAAGAGAAAGGATGGATGGATGAGAGATTAATTGCTGTGCTGGCCCTGCCTCTCGAGTGTACTGAGATAGCAGTCGAGACTGGGTGTTGTGGTGCGTGCCTGTAATCCCAGTGCCTGGGAGACTGAAAACAGGAGGATCACTCTGAGTTCAATCTACATAGTGAGACCTTGTAGACCCTGTACTAAATACATAAAGCAAAAGAAAGATTAATTGGATGGGATGGATGAATGAAAAGATGAAAGAAAAGAAGGAGGAAATGATGGATGGGTGGGTAAAAGAATGGCAGGAGGAATGGAACAGAAGACAGGAGGAAGAACGGAAGGATGGATGGATGAAATGCAGGATGCATGGGTTAATGTGTGGCTATGATATTTTTTATGCTCCTTGAGATGCTCAGCTTTGTCCTAGACTTGGGGCTCCCAGATAGCCCCTGTAACAAATTTTGGCTGTCTGACATGGCACATCTATCTTGCACATTTTGGCCCTAGATGATACACCAATCAACCATTTTGTATTTATTAAGAAAAACTAGAGGGCTGGCGAGATAGTGCAGCAGTCTAAAGTGGCTGCTTAGGCAAGCTAAGGCAGGGGCAGGAGACTGCGGTTCAATCCCTGACACCATAGGCCATGCCAGATTCCCCTTCAGGATGAGTTGAGCTGGCAAAAAAAGAAAGAAGAAAGTAGAATCTGAGAACAATGGCAGGTACGTGTAATCTCAGCTACTTGGGAGGTTGATGTAGAAAGGTTACCAAGTTCAAGAGCAGCCTGGAAAATTTAGCAAGACTATCTCCAAGTAAGAATAGAAAAAGGGCTCTGCAATGGCCTGGGTTCAATCCTTGGTACAGGGTGTGGGGAGAAAGCAGGGAAGGAGGGAGAGAAGGAGAGAGGGGGGAGGGAGATAGGCAAGAATGTTAGGGATCAGTTTGATCAACAGTTCTAGAACTTTTATAAGAAATGGGACTCAGAAGATCTGGGGCAGCCTGCCCAAGCCTTAGTCAGGGGCCTGCATGCGCTGTCAGCTCTCCAAAGCCCGTTCAGAGCTCTGCACTCCCCTGCGGCCACTTCTGTGACCCCAGCAGCTTGTTCTGGGCAGTCTCCTCCTAGCCACAAACCTAGGCCGAGGGTTTTTCACAGAGCAAATGAGAAAGGGAAGTGACATCACCCTCAGGTTACAGCTGGGGAGACCTGGCAGGGCAGCTGCCTTTCCACCCCAAGCGTGACCCTGAGCACGGGAGCAGAGTCTGGCTGACGGCCAGCTTCTGGTGCCCTGTCCTGTTGGTGACTCAGACAGGGTTTGGGCAGCACACAGGGAAGTCTGGGCATCCAGAGGACCCCAGGGGAGGTGAAGGAGTCAACCAGGGTGTCCCTCCTGGCACCCCCAGTAGGAAGTGTGGATGGTTCTGTGGGCTCCGTTCTGGGGTCAAGGTCCAAATGCTGGTCTTTTAGCTGAGTCTCCAGTCTTGCCCTGGGCTGGTGGCACTCACTGCCTCACTGCCCTTTCTTTCTTTCTTTCTTTCTTTCTTTCTTTCTTTCTTTCTTTCTGTCTGTCTGTCTGTCTGTCTTTCCTTCCTGTTCTGTTTTGTCCTCCTCCCCCCACACACACCTTTTTTCTCTCTTAGCTCTTCCCCCACTGGCTTTGCTCACGTTTCCAGCGAGGTCTGCGTACATGCGGGACCCACACAGGCACTAGGCTCCTGCATCCCAGCAGGGACCAGGAGAGGCCCCCCTCCCCCTCCTCTGTCTCTAGCATCTTCCCACATGTGTGCATTTCAGCACCCACTCCAGGACACCCCATGCTACTGCCCCTGGGCTCCCTCCTTCACCCCTCCCAGAACCTCCTAGCAACCCATGGGGGAGGGGCTTGGGGTTCCTGTGACACAAATGGACCCCGTGCAAGGGGAACAATATGGCTTAGTTATGGATGGAGGGTGTGAATCCTGAGACATGCTGCTGGTGGGCAGGGAAGGCTTCACTCTTCGGGATTTTGTCCCAGCCAGTAGGCACGGCTGCACATCCTCAGTCAGGTAGCCCCAGGATGAAGTAGGGGGCTTTGAAACTGCAAAGTTTTCAGATCTCTCTCTCTCTCTCTCCTTTAAAAACAATTCAGGGCTTTCTTTTCATGCTTTATGACCATAGTGACTTAAAAAAATGTGCTTTGGAAATCCTGGGAGAATTCCAGTTTCCAAGGAGGCGGCCAAGTGGGGGGTAGGTAGCACAGACTTGGTTGGGCAATCCCAGCCGCAGCCACTCAGGGCTCCGCGCACCTTGCACCTGCTACGGCTTCTAATGCTGTTTGTCAGAGTTAAGAATCTGTGGTTCTTTTTCCTCTTTTCCTTTTTTTTTTCTGGTACTGGGGATGAAACTCAGGACCTTGCACTTGCCAGGCAGGTGCTTATGCCACTGAGCTATCTCCCCAGCCACCCCACTTTTTTTTTGAGACAAAGTCTTGATAGGAAGCCTAAGCTGGCCTTGAGCTCAGTGATCCTCCTGCCTCAACCTCCCTAGTGTTGGGATTAAGGCATGCACCACCTTGCCTGGAAAATCTGGGGTTCTTAATTGCATCTTAGGATGCCTCCCTGGTCTTGTCCCCACTGAGATTCCCCAGACAACAGTATGAAGGGGTTCAGGTACAACTGGAGGGGCTGTCATACTGACAGTTCATGGAGAGAAACACATTTTTACTTCAAGGACCAGAAAAAGCCTAGAAGTCTTTATGGAGAATGAGAGTATAAAATCTAATTAGAAATGTTCGTACACATTAATATTGGAATTGCGCAAACACATAGCAAAACATAATATTGTACTGGAGGATTTTCTGAGCCCCCAAGCTTCACTTTCTTTTGAGCTACATTTCCAGATCTCCTCGATACTCTCGTCCCCAAAGCCGCGCTCCGCTCTGGATTCCTGTGGCCGCCACCACCAGTGGCGACAGGAAATGGAGGCACAGCTTTGTCTGTCACTCAGGCTGCCTCCTTGTGACCTTGGAAAACCACTGCCAGGATCACTTCCAGCCTTTGGGCTGGGTCCAGGGAAAGCAGGGAGCCCCTCTGGCCCTTACTAACTGTGTGACCCTGAGGGCCTCCTGTTACCTCTTTGAGCTTCACTTTTGTCATCTCTGCAATGGGGAGAGTGGCACCAGTCCCCTAGGGGCATCAGATTCTCCCTCCTGCTCTGGCGTTGATCCAACATCACACCTCTGGGTGACCCTGAAGCCACTCTGTCCCTTCTCTGCGTTGCCTGCTACTATCCCATGGTGGGGATGTGTATATAGGCTAGGGTGCCCTTCACCTGTGGGCACCTTAAGGTGGCATCATCCACCATGTTCCCTATCAGTGACCATGTACCCATCACAGGGACATACATAGAGAAACAAGTCTATGTGACATCAGCACATGTTGATTGGCTGGTGACCTTGTATCTGGCTGGGACCAAGTGCTCAGAAGAAAACAGTTCCCTAGTCCTTGAGATGATGCATCAAGGTCATATCCAGGGACCAGGCATAGCTAATAAGGAGGAATGCTCTGAGCTCACCTGGCCTTCAGTGGATGCCTAGACAGGCACCAGGGCCAGCCTTCTCTCAGAAGCCTGGAGGCACCTCAGTGAAGAACTTTCTAGACTCCACAGGCTGAGTTGTTTTGCTTTCCCCCTGATAGTTTCATCCTGTAGTTCTTGTCATTCTCATTGTCATCATCCCTTGGCAGCATGTTTGTTGCATCTGATGGACTTCTGTAGTGACTGTCATATGCCACGTGCTATGCTGAAGGCTTGCACAGTATGGATGCGTGCCTGCACAATCCTACAAGGCGGCCCTGCAGGATGTAGTCGTGTATGTTAACCTTCAGGCCTGGAAGGGTTGAGTGACATGCCTGAGGTAGCGGGGCTCTGGAGCACAGAAGGGGACTCCCAGAGGCAGCCTTGGGAGCACCCAGGAAGGGGGTGGAGGCCCAGCTCAGGCACCGGGTTGTTCCATAATAATGCCAAATGCCAGTCTTGCTCTCTGGAGCTTCAGTTTCTTTGCCTATAAATGGGGACAATAATGGCAGCTGGAGGATAGGGGCCCAGGGCTGGGCCCGGGAGAAGGACTCAGCACACCCTTCCCTCCTCCCCTCCCTGCTCATCATCTGGCTGCTGCTGACTTGGCAGGTCCCAGCACAGTATTCTGCTGGACAAAGGTGCCAGGGTGGGGGTGGGGAGAGCAGGAGCTCCAGGTCCACGGGGATGGGGGCCAGCCCGGTGCATGGCCTCCCCAGGTGAGGGACGCCCTGTCACTTCCCTACTGGGAGGAGGGCCAGCACTGGCACTTTTCCTGGAACCCATGGAGTTTGGCCCTGCACTGTAGGCTCTTTGCCAGGCCAAGGTGACCCCAGGGTCAGGAGGCCTCCCCAGAATGGCCTGCCCCACCTTTGAGGAAATCCACTCTGCCTCTTCATTCCCCGAAGTATTCCCTGGAATGCGGCCAGGCCAAGGTACACAGCACGTTTTGTTTGTGGAGTCTTCAGTGTGCGTGTGTGTGTATGTGTGTGTGTGTGTGTGTGTGTGTGTGTTGCAGCTCAGGCCAAGAGAAGCACCACAAGGTGGGGGCATGGGTACTCTCTGAAGTGGGTTTCTGGTCTATAAAGCCCCACCCCAGTACTCCTGCAGACACACCAGTGTGGGACATGACAGAGTTCAGAGCATGACTAGGCCTTCTGGGGGGAGGATGGGGGGTGGGGGGGAGGGGGTGGGGGAGTGGGTAGTCAGAGAGGGTGGCTGCTGGCTGCAGGTCCCACAGGAGCACTGGCTTTGTGACCTTGGTTTGGGCCTGTCACACAGAGGCCTCTCCTGCCCTGAGGCAGTCAGAGGTAGCCCTTGACATTCTCCTCATAGAAGGTTACAGCCCACAGCATGGCAGGGATTCTGCAGGGACAAAGAAAATTCATTTCGCAATAGGTGGGAGGGTTCCTCCACTGGCTATTCCTTCGGTGGCCCTTCAGTTCTTTACCTAGTGGGTTCGCCCTCTAGCATTTTGCTCCAGAATATTCAGAGTGGTGATCTGCCTATTGGAAACACTTTAAAAAAAAGAGCGTTTTCTTTCCGCAGTACCGCGAATGGAAAAGATTTTGGTTTATCAGTCTGTCTGGTGTGTCCGCGAGAACAGAAGAATTCACCCCGGCCGGGGTTGTTCACCACCCAGGGCCTGGTTCAAGGGACAGAGACCCTCCTCCGCCTAGCTAGGGAACACTGCGGGGACAAAGCCCAACCCTGACAACCAGCTTGAAAGGGACAGATGGGGGACCCTTGGGCTTGCGCCCCGTGCGACGGCCTGGAGGGTGGAGCCCGCTGCCCTCGCTGGTGACACCCGGCTGGCCTGGGGAGGCTGCTCCACGTGGGGAACCACCTCGGCGTCCTGCCCCTGTGGCTCAGGAAGGAAAGCGAGGGCTCTTTAAGTTGTCATAACAGAGCGGGGCCTCCAGGCACCTCCTGTTTACCGAGGCTGAGCAAACACGGCCGGGCCCTAGCAACAGGCACAAAAGGGCCCTTGTGCGCCCGCCGCTCCGCGCTCCCTCCCCGCGAAGTCCCAGCCGGAGGCTGGGCGAGCGGGAGCCCTGGCCTGCGCGCGTGGCCTGCAGTGCGCCTGCCTGCCCGTGGCCGCTGCGTCAGGAGCCAGGCCCTCGGAGTCTCCATCCTCACTGGACAGACATCAGCCCTGCGCTTCTGGCCCGGAGCGCAGAGGGGCTGGACGTGAGCCTGTCAATCAAAGACGGAGCAGGTGGAGCAGGCGGGGGCGGTGGGCGCCCATGCCGGGCCGCGCTCCTCCGCTGTGCTGAGGCTTCCTTCTCCTTGCGCAGCGGGGGCCCGCAGCCCGCCTGACCACGAGCACATGCGAGGAGGCTCCGTCCACAGACTCTGAGCCGAGGAAACAGGAGGGAAGCGCTAAGATAAATGGGCCGTGTCCTGTCAGGGCCAGGAGCCACCCGAACTGCAGCAACTGCAGAGACGTCCCCAATCCCACCCGCCCTGCACCCTGCATGACAAGGGACCTAGCGCACAAGCCTGGCCCCCTGGGGCATCACTGTGAAAAAAAAAAGACTCATAGGAGAATGAATACTACTGGGCGGCCAATGCTTGCAAAGACAAATAACCCTCAGCAGGCTTGACAATCAAGCGCTGGAGTTGCAGCCATGTGACAGAGCACTTGCTGAGCACGCATGGGCCCTGGGATCTATGCCCAGCCCCAGCACTGCAAAAGTAAGTGGCTAAATTATAAAACTGTCTTGGATTAACAGTGAGGTTTTTTTGTTTTTTTTTTGTTTTTTTTTTTTTTTTTTTTTTTGGTAAGCTCTCACATTGGATTAACAGAATATCAAAAACATTTCTCCCAGTATAGTGAGTTGCCCCTTCTTACCTGGAACTTCCAGCCTACTTACTCTGGGTCTCACCTTTCCTCATCTGTAAAATGGGCACATAAACTGCCCACCTCCTGGTTTATGGAGAAGGTTAAGGTAGTTATTAGTTTAGAGAACTTGGCAGCAGGCTGGGCACACAGCCATGCCTTGCATAGGCAGTTATTACTTTGTTGGTTCACAGCCCTTCTGGGGGCACTTTGGTGGCCTCTGTCCCACGTTATATAATGAGCCAAATAATTCCAGGTTGGAGAAAGCAAGACCAGTGGCAAAGAATGATGCTCCTGGATATTCTGTCCATTAAGAGCAGAAACTGGAAATGCTGTAAGCGTCCATGAAGAGGGAAAGGAGGGCGAGACCCTAACGCAGCAGCTAGGCCTGCGGGCTGTACTCCACGTCATGTAGATGCACAGGGAGGCAGCCGCTGGCCAGGGTCCCCTGTCTCGAGTGGCAAGTCCCCCACGTCGGTGTGGTCCTGAGCCATGGTGAGGACGGCTCTGAGAGGTAACAATGCCTCTCTCTGAAGAAAGCTCTCCAGTGAGGCTTTTAGCTTATTCTTTGCCTTTTCTGTACCATTTAAAATTTTAAAGTATGAACATTTTTTAAAGCCCACTAAGACTGTGTGTTTTTTTCTCAAGTTCAAGTGTAGAGGGCTATGGGGGGAGCTCTGTGGCAGAGTGCTTGCCTATCACGTCCAAGGCTATGGGTTCAAGTCCTAGGATCACCAAAAAGAAAAACAAAACACTCATTTTGCCTGGCTAGAAATCCCAGCACCTAAGAGGCTGAGGCTGGAGGACCACCATAAAGCCTAGGTCAGAGTGGGCTACACAGGGAGCTTAAGGCCATCCTGAACTACACAACAAGACCTTGTTTCAAACAAAATATAAAGAACAGAAAAGTTCCAGCACAGTAAATACTAATCAGAAACACAGGCCTGGGGATGTAGGTTGGTGAGGAGGCCATGGGTATAGGAAAGAAAGAGGGAAGGCCAGCAGGGTAGCTCAGTGGATTAAAGCACCTGTTTAGGTAGACTCAGGGACCAGGGTTCAATTCTTGGCCTACCATGCTGGCCCTGCCTCCAGGGCGCACAGAGCTGTGATTGAGACTGGGCTGGTGGCCTGCGCCTGTAATCCCAGTGCTTGGGAGGCTGAACAGGAGCATCGCTATGAGTCTGATCTGTGTAGTGAGACCCTGTAGACCCTGTACTAAATGCATAGGGAGAGAGAGGAAGAAGGAGAAGAAGAAAGAGGAGGAGGAGAGGAGGAGGAGAAGGAGAGAGAGGGTGGGGGGAGGAGAGAGAGAGATTGAGAAGGAAAGAAACTTTTGATTGAGACTTTTGATAAATCTTAAACATCAGCCCCTGGCTGTCTGTGTTCAGAACACTGCCCCATGGCACAGAGCTGGGTGGAGGTCAACTTTCACCATGGCCAGGAGGGACTCAGGGGACCCTGCGACATTTGCTTATTGCACAGGGACAGGGCTCCCTCCGGAATGGGAGCTCCTGGACACACGGCTGTGGCAGAGTCTACCCAGCTGCTCTGGGCAGGACTCGGGTGTGGGGGTGTCCCCAGGAAGAGCAGGCCCTGGGGAGGGGTGCAGGTGGCATGTGAGGTCCTTAAGGCGGAGCTCAGCCCCCGTGGGCCCTGGGTTGTGAAGCGCCGCAGCCCAAGCAGCGGGGCTGGGGACATACAGCACTGTGACCAGGGTTCTTGGGCCCAGGGTGGGGGCAGGAGAGCAAACCCCCTGCTCCCAGAGCCCTCAGGGACACGGCAGCCCTGGAACCTGAGATCCTCCCCACTGCAGCGGGTTCCAACCCCAGCACCTTCTGTCCCCACACTGCCCCCTAGAGGAGGCCTGGAGCTGAGCTCAGGGCAAGGCAGACATTTTGGCTGACCCTTCCCTACCTTACGAGCCAAGGGAATCCTGGTTTTGTTCAGAGCAGCAGGTAACAAATCTTGCCACATTACCAGTTGGTCACTGTTATGACCACCCTATGCTCCTTTGCCAGATCCTCTTGTTCCCAGTTTTTTTTTTTTTTTTTTTTTTTTAACCTAGCTTCAGGCCATAATATATAAAGAACAGGGTGTAGGGACTTCTAGGAAAGATTTCATTTCTTCATAAAAAGGCATGGGTGTGATAGGAGAGTTTTCTTAGATTGCTTTTCCCTTTTTAAATGTACAGGAGCACAGACACGATGTCTGGTGCTACAGCAGCCATCCTGTAACTATGTGACCTCAGGTTACCACAGAAGATAGTGCGCAGAGCGATATAAAACTTCACCAAGCTTTCAAACCACAAGGAGACTGTCTGCACCCAGATTCATAATGGGTCAATAATTATTCTATTTATGGTTTAGTTGGATTCTATTATAGCCAAACACACTGGAGAGGTGCTGAGCCGCTTTGTGTCCAGCACCTGATAGATCTTCAACAGACAGCGGCTGTGCTTGCCATTGTGGGCACGCACGTGTGTGCAGGCTGCTTGCACAGATGGGTGGATGGTGGGCATGTGTGTAAATGTGTGCAGGACTCTAGTGTCAGATTGGCTTGGGGTCCCCACAGAATGCCCTCCGCTGGGCTTTTTTGGAGCATAGGAGCATAGGGTGTTTGGCTCTGGCCCCCGGGCTACCCTCTGAAATTTGCTGTCATGTGCAAATTGTCTAAGTAAGCAGGGTGCCAGTGGCTACACCTGCAGGTGGGGAAACTGAGGCTCAGGGAAGTGTTAAAGCAGAGGGCCAAGATATGGTGGTCTAGGGGAGCCCCAGGGTGCTGTTGTGGGCACAGCAGGTGCAAACCTGCCCGGTTGTGGGCCCTGGCGGCTGTGTCCCCCAGGAGTGGGGTCTCTGACAGACTCGGGGCTCCCCAGCAGTACCATCACTCCTTCGCAACAGCGCAGCTCCCCGGAGCCGGCCATGGCCTCGCAGCTGCCAGCGCAGGCTCCCCTGAGGACAGAGGTCCGCTGGGACTCTCGGCTCCCTCACTGAAGGGCTCCCTTCTCAGCCTGTGCTCTGGGCCTGGCCTCCTCTTCGTAGCAGAGGCCCAGGGAGCCCCTCCTGCCCACTGAGGCTGGGCGCCCCTTCCAGCCTTGAGCCACAAGCCTCGAGGTCCCCAGCAAACGTGGTGTCCTTTCCTCGCGTCCTTCCCTGAGGGAGTCTTGGCCCCAGCTTAGGCCCTGGGCCAAAGAGTCATTAAAACAAAGCACAGTCAAGGAGAGAGAAAAATTGCTCGTCTGGCGGGAGAGATTCAAACACTGGCCCTGGCCAGGGCGACTGGCTGCCTCCTAGGAGCTGAGGACGCAGGAGTGGGTGGCCAAGAGCCCAGTGGAGGGCGGCCTGTGGGGGGACCCTTGGGGAGCCCAGCCATGTTGTTGCTGAGGTCGTGAGCAGAGCCCCCGCCCTTGAGGACTGTGACCTTGCAGGTTGGAAGTGTTCACAGGCGGGGCCAGCCCAGCTGCTCATGGGACCTGGGACTGAGCTGAGGCTGGGGAAGGGACCAGGCAGATCCTGTGGAACACTGGGCCTCAAAGGCTTTTCCTGCTTCCCTGTGACCCCGTGCCTGTCCTGTACCTGGCCTCTAAAAGACACAGTGGCAGTAATGATAGAGACCTTAGTCTCACCTTGTCAGCTCCCAGCTTGGGAAACTGAGGCTCAGAGTGAGAGCCCTGCTGGACTTGGGACCTGTCTAAGTGGGGGCAGGGGGCAGGGGCCAGGGCCGGGCCACGTATCTCCTGGCCTCCCCTCACGCCCCTTCAGCTAAACGTGTTGCTTCGGCATGGGGAGCCTTCCGCCAGGGGCCTCTATCGCCCCTCATTTACAGATAAGTGGGTGGGGCACAGAGGGGCTGGGCAGAGGACCCAGGGCCACAGAGCAGACAGGCAGTGGAGCCAGGCCACTTGCTGGGATGCCCAGCCCTAGGCATGGTGACGGTGGCCTCCGACAAGAGCAGGTGGAAGCAGCAGGAGTCTCTCTTCTCTGCTTGCTGCCCAGGCCCCTGGGCCTGGTCAGGAGGACCGCACGAGCTTTGCATTGTCAGAGACGCTGGCCTCTCCCTGCGCCTAAGCACTGTGCTGATCTTGCACCCATAGCGGGCCCCAGCCACCCTCTGCCTCTTCGTAAAGTCAGTTGCTGTTCAGTGCCTCCAAGACCACTCCCTGCCCGGCACTGCAGCTGGAGATCTGAGGCCTGAAGCCTGTGTGGTTGTCAGGGCAACAGCGGCCCAAGGCCTTTGGAGGCTGCAGAGCGTGGGCAGGATGCTGGGCTGTGGGGAGGCAGCAGGGCAGGCTGGGAGGAGGTCTCTAGGGTGCACTGGTGTCTGCAGCCTAGGGGGCCCAGGTCAGCGCTGTGGGGATGCAGCATGAATCAGAGGGCTCTTCCTGGAAAACCTGGGGGGAGAGCTGGAGGTGGGGATGGCCTGGCTGCCTCGAACCCCACTCCAGTCCCAGCCTCTGCCAGGCTGCAGCCTTCAATCTGTGCCGTGTCCTTGTCTCTCCTAGGGACACAGTCCTCTCAGGTCAAGGTCCTGCATCTTTATTTAATCACTTTTTAATTGTCTGTCTTCCAAATAGTCACATCCTGAGGTACTGGAGATTAGGGCTTCAGCATAAGTATTTTGAAGGGTTCTCAGCTTGACCTGAAACAAGGCATAATCTGAGTGTCTGCCTCCTGCCTCTTGCCTCCTGCCTCCTGGAGGATTATTCACCACAAAATCAGCCACCAAGCTTGGGCCCTGCCACCATGCTACATTCGATAGCCAAATATTCACACTTCAGAGGCTCCCAGGCCCTTGTCACAGAAATTCAGGGTCCTGAAGCCCCAGGCCCAGCTGAGGGGGTCCTTGGCTAGGGTGTGGCCCCCCAGGCCTGATTCATCCAGTCTCCCAGCAGCTGGGTAGGTGTGGACCACTCTGCCCTGGGCCCTTTCTGCTGTTACAGAGCCTTGTTTTTGAGATGTCTTGTCTGGGGTGAGTCAAGGTGCAATCTGAGCTTTCAAAGTAAGAAAAGGGGCAAGATATTGGCTTCCACAGCCTGCTGGATCTCCCCTCTTGTACTGTTCAGCTGTGGCCTGCAGGAAGCCACACCACCCATCTCAGTGGCCAGGCCTGCGCACCGGCTTGCTGTGGTGACCGCGGGAGACAACCTCTGAGAGATGCAGGCCCACGTGGCTCCCACGGGCCCATCTAAAGCGTCTCTGAGCCACAGAGAATCCTGGGACTCAGAAGGGCAGCTTCCCCTCTTTGCAAAGAGTGGCTGTCTGCTCCAGTGAGGCCCTAGAGGGGAAGGAGTGGGGCCTGGCCAGGTATTCAGTGTTCCCTTGAGGACTAAGAAATACTAGGCTCCAAGTGACTGAAATTTCATCGTGCTGTGAAATTGCTCTGTCTTAGATCAGAAACTCTCAGAGGTGGTGCGAGGCTGGGACCGCAGGATTGCAAATTTGAGCCTGGGTAACTCACTGACTTGAGGAACCTTGTCTCAAAAAAGAAAAACGATGTGGGGGTGGGGGGTGGGGCGGGAATATAGCTCATTATCAAGGCCGTGGGTTCAGTCCCCAGGACTGCAAAAGAAACTAAGAAGCCAGCCTTGGCCTTTGGGTCCAGAAAGCCACTAGCACCCAGCAGGAAGTCCCAAAATGGTCTCTGATCCCAGCTGCAGGTGCGACATGGTGCCCCTGGGCTGCTGGGCTGAGGGTCTGCTTTGGGGTGGAGGCTGGGCTCTGCTGTTTCTCTCTAGGAAGGAAGGGGCCACAGCGGGGGGGCCAGCCTCTGGGTCCCCCATCTGCTGCCTCTCCTCAGGCTTCTTTTGGCAGCCCTTTCTCTTGGGGCGTTGAAGGTGTCTAGATACCCGGATGCTTCGACATCTCTAAGCAGGATGAAAACCCACTTTCTTGTCCCCAGGGAGCCCCGCTCCTGTGACCTGCGACTTCTGCAGTCCTTGGTGTGTAGGCCCTGTTCACACGCTCACCCCGCCTGGCCCAGCTCTAGGGCCAGCACCGGCAAGAGGCAAGGACCAGAAGACCACTGAGCTCCACCCTCGCTCCTGGCAGCTGGACTTGCTTTTCTGGGAGGTGGGAGGCCCAGATGGCCCTGCCAGAGTGGTCCCTGTGGCACCACCCGGCCAAGCCTCTACTTCCTGAGCCAACTGCCAGGACCATTCCTAAGAAGGAATTGGGCTGTGGTGGCCCCAGCTATTTTTAGACAATTGTGCCAAAACCCCCAAAGTACGTGTAGCATCATGTGTTTTCTTTATAGAAGAAAAAGCGGGAGGAAGCAGGTGCCCTCCCACCTCTCTCAATAGGCGGTACCCTGGGAGGTGCCCTGTGTTGTTTGGTCCATTTGGCTGCCAGCCTGGGGTTTTAGGGACTCAAGGCTTTGGGTCACAGACAGCACCTGCCCAGTCTCTTCCTGGCCCTGAGTCTTCGAGGGTGCGAGCCCCAGGGATCATCCCAGGCTCCAGGTGGGAACCCGAGGTGCTCACTGTAGTACCATCCCTGTGCCTAGCCTCTAAAGGACATGGTGTGATGCGTTCATGTCTACACCCTGGAGGCTTTCACCACAGGTGGGCAAACACACCGACCACCCCAAGTCTCCTTTTCTCTTTGCCATCATGCCCTCCTGCTGCCCTCCTACTGCTTTTCTGGCCCAGGCAACACTAACTCTGCTTTCTGTTGCTATGCATTAATTCTAAGCTTCTAGAGTCATATGTTTATATCAATAGAATCACAGCTTAGTACTGGAGATTGAATTTAGGTTCTTTGCACTCCACTACATCCGCTGCCTTTTAAAAATTTTTTATTTTGAGACAATGTCTCAGAAAGTCACTAAATGGCCCAGACTGCTTGAACTTGCAATCCTCCTGCCTCAGCCTTCCAGGGTACTGGGTTTACAGGCATGGCGCCTGCGTGCTAGTTCTTGACTGCCTCATCATTATTTTGAGTCATGTCATTGTGTATAATGTAGGATGTAATGTATCCTTCATTGCTGCATGGCACTCATTCAAATGGGAGGAGAGATTCCCATTTGCTTATTTAGTCATCTGCTGATGGATTTTTGAAATGTTTCTGGGTTGGGGGTATTACAAACAGTAGAAGAGGAATTCGTGGCCAATTTTATGTTTAACTTTTAAAGAAATTGTCATGTTTTGCAAAGTGGCTGTTTTATTTTACATCCCCACTTGGTAGGTATGTGGGAATCCAGTTTTCACACACCTTCATCAATACTTGTTATTATTTGACTTTCTGATTAGTCATCCTAGCAGATGTGAGATGAAATCACTGCATATTTTTGATTCACATTTCTCTCATGTTGAATATTTTATCATGTACCTGTTGATTCAACTCTTTTTATTTAAATAAACTTTTTCTGAACTACGACATTGTTCAGGCTGAGTGCTGGAACTAGAGACATGTGCCATTAAGCCCAGTTTCTTCACATAAACTTTTAGGTTTGGACTAATTTTTGATTGACTGAAAAGTTGCAAAGATAACATACAGAGGATGCCCCTAAAGATGAAGCCCTGATCACTTTGCTGTAACGGTAGCCCTTATACTACCTGAGCCATTGGCGTGGCTGAGGGGCCAACCCCGCGTGAGACCATACACAAAGCTGGGGTGGCGCTGCAGCATCTCTGGTGGGCAGCACAAGCGTGCTGCTCCCTCTGGACCATGATGTCTTCAGTTACCACATGTGCATCTTCTTGTGGTCAGTTTTAGCCCTCAGCACCCCCTTGTTTTCTTGGCCAGGGTGGTTTTGAGGTGTGCCTGTCACGTGTTTACTAAAGGGCCTTGACTTGGGCTTGTCTGAGGTTTACTCACGACGAGACCGGCAGAGACCCGAGGGCGGTGCTGCTCAGCCCAGCTTAGCATGAGCGTGGGCATCTGCTCTGCAGCAGCTATGATGTTGACCTCGAGCACGTGGTGAAGGTGGGGCTGGCCGATTCCTTGCCTTTCCCCTTGTGTGCCGCCAGCATCTCTCTGATTCTGGTGCCCACTCTGGAGATCAAGCTCCCCAAGCATCACTTTCTGCCTAGTATCGTCTGTGCTGGGCTGCACCCTGGTTTCCTTTTGCCCCCAGCCTGGCCACTGTCCTCTTGGGAGAGGGCCCAGGAATCTCTAAATGTGTAAAATTACAGTTCCAAGGAGCTTGGGATGAGTAAGCCAAATCTTTCCTGCCTGATGTACAGAAGAGGAAACTGAGGCTCAGAGAGGGGTGTGGTTCATGTATGAGTGAGCAGCAAGGGTGGCCTGGCCCAGGAGAAATGCTCAGGAGGTGTCTGCTGGTTGACAGGAGGGCAGATGCATGACAAGGACTCCCTACGACAGCACACAGATCCATGCAGCTCACCTGTCCTCTCAGCCACCTCCACAAACAGATAAGCAAGGACAGGGAAGACTGTCCTTATCTCAAAGAACACAGTGTTGGCCTTAAAATTGCAAAAGGGGAGCTGGGGATGCATAAGTGCCTGCCTGGCAAGTTCAAGGTCCTGAGTTCGATTCCAGGAAGCAAGACTAATAGCTAAGATTTTTGCTCTGATACCATGAGGAGGCTGTGGGTGGGTCATAGGGGTGCCAGATCCTGGATGGAACGTGGGTTGTTCTTTGGAGGGTCACCTCCTCACACCAACTCTTACTTTTCCCGCTCATGAATGGAGATAATCATGGTATCCACATGTTGCATTTTCTCCAATTTGTCTAATATATCAAAGCGAGGACAGTATACGTGTGTTCTGTTATGTTTTGATTTTGATGTGCACTAAAGATGATTAGTTGACATTTAAAGAACGCTAATTGGGAAAAGACACATGACCAGTCAATTGGCATTATGGGAGAGACTGACCAAAAACCAGGGATTGGAGGCAGCAGCAGGTGTCTGCTTAGCAACTACATGAGGCCCAGAGGGGAGAGGACAATGGTGGGAGAAATACTGTGTGTGCCTGCACTGGTGAGAGTCGTGGTGTTCAGGGTGTGTGGGCCGAGCATCTCTATGCCTTAAGAATACCCCCAAATCAGTGTTAGAAACTTGATCACCATCATAGTGATGAAAGGTAGAACCCAGACTTGGTTGTTGTTTTTGAGACAGGATCTCATTGTGTAGGTTAGGTTGGCCTTGAACTCACAGTGATCCTCCTGCCTCAGTCTCTGGAGTGCTGGGATTTCAGCCATGTGCCAGCATGCCAGGCAGGGCCCAGGTTTAAGAGATGAATAGTCAAGGACGGCTCTCTCTGTAGGGATGCACTGATGCTGTAACTATGGGAACAGGTTCCTTGCAAGAGGATGAGTTCAGCTCCCCTTACTCTCCTGCCACAGTATGACAGAATTGGAAGACCGTCTACCGCCGTGTGGAACTTCCCAGCCCCACACTGTGAACCAATACATTTCTGCTTGTTATACACGACCCAGTCTGTGGTGTTCTGTTATAGCTACACACAATGGGCCAAGACAGCTAGCCATATCACACTGAAGCCTCTACCCCTCGGGTGCCCAGGGATCAGGGACTTCTGCTCTGTATCCACACAATGGCCACCAGAATTGAGTTCTATCAACCATTTCACCTGTACCTAAAATGTGACAGGGCCAGGATCCACTCTGGCCAAACCTTGTAGCTGCCTTGGCCTGCCAACGGCACAGTCTGTCTGCACTTCCCATTTACTGGGCATCATCTGGCAGGGTGAGCTTGTCACCAGTGCTCCTGATGGGCTGCTACCCAGAGCCACTGGAAGAAACTAGCAATTCAACCAATCAGCCTGGCTCTGGTCAGTTTCCCAACAACTTCCTAATGCCATGAGGATTAAATGAGCTAATTGGTAGAAAACAGAATAAATGTTGTGCTCATGGATTAACATTCCTCCTGGAAGTTACAATATGTAATCAGAGATGGAAGGGAAAAATGCATACAAGAGCAGCTAAAAGAGTGGGTGCAGGAGTCAGGAACAAATCCTGACTAGATGCAAATCCTTCTCTAGTGACCCCCCCCTCCTGCCCAGCAAGTTCCTTCTCTTGTGTCCATAACAATGCTACCTATCATACAGAGTTTCCATGGGGATTAGAGGAGTCAATGTATGTAGTCAATTTATGAGTTAATGTATATAGAACAAAGCCTGGTGCACAATAAATGCAAGCTGACACAAATTAGTCCACTGTACATGGTATGAAAACCTGAAATTGCATTAAGTAATGGGCAGTATCTTCATGTAATAGAAGTAAGCTTCTATCTTCAAATTATCCTTAAAGAGTTTTAATGACAAAAAGAATATTAAGAGAAAAGGTCTATGATGCGTTGTATGTAGTATGATGTTACTTCATTGAAATATATAGTCATAGGAGAGTACTAGAAGGCACTAAGCCAAAATGTTGAGAAGGTGGATCCAAGATGGTAGAATGTAATGATCTAAACCTTTACAGTCCTGACAGATCCATGGTGGAAATCATCCACTGGCAGGTAGAACAATGGTGTCCCTGTCCTACTCTCTGGAACCTGTGAATATGCATCTTCCATGCAGAAGGGACTTTGCAGGCTAAGTTTAAGACCTTGAGGTGGACAGATTGTCCATGATGATCCATGAAGGCCTGAAGTAGTCACCAAACTCTTTTGAATGAAAGAGAACAGCACGAGAGTCAGAGTTGGGGAGAGGAGATCCATGGCGGATTCTACCTAGGACACCCAGAGGGAGCACATCTCTTCCATCACCTTGATTTTGTACATAAGAACCATTTCAGACTTCTGACTTCCAGAACTATAGTATAAAAAATTGATGTGGTTTTTAAAATATTAAGTTTTGTGGCAATTCATTATAGCAGCAGCAGGAAACTACCATGGTGGATATGTACTTTATAATCATGAAAAGAGATGAAAAGCTACGTGCTAGTAAAAAAACTGAAACCAAACAGAGCTGTAGGTGGCTACATGAGTGTTATGGTTTATGTCTAGTTGTCCCCCAAAGCCTCATGCAATCATGGTGCAGGGACTTCTAGAGTTTGAGACTTGACTCATGATCCACTGAGATTATGTGTTTTAGTACTGATGGGACTATGGGTCTGAGTACTTCTGGGATTACGGGTGTAGCCTAAGGTGGATAGGCTAAAGCAGAGAGCCTGAATGTAATATAAAGAGAGAC
>PVKN010007181.1:0-20589 GCA_004027915.1 Capromys pilorides
TCACCATGCTGCTCCAGCAGGTGGTGCAGCGCCAGTTGCAGGTGCCCAATGGGCCAGCGAGATAGCTTAGTGGCCTAAAGTGCCTGCTTAGGCAAGCTTAGGTAACCAGAGGGACTGAGGTTCTATCCCCAGCACTACATGTTGTGCCAGCCCCACTCCTAGGGCAGGCTGAGCAGGCCATAAAATAAATAAAGTTTTAAACACACGCACACACATACACACACACACACACACACAAAACACAAAAAATCCCCTCTCTTCCTCGGCTCTGCCTACGAAGGTGGCATTGATCTCTCACTTGGCACCATGGTGGCCCTCAGACCCCTTGTAAAGCCCAAGATCATCAAAAAGAGGACCAAAAAGTTTATCCAGCACCAGTCAGACCAGTATGTTAAAATTAAGCGCAACTGGCGGAAACCCAGAGGCATCGACAACAGGGTGCGGAGAAGGTTCAAGGGCCAAATTTTGATGCCCAACATAAGTTATGGAAGTAACGAGAAGACAAAGCACATGCTGCCCAATGACTTCCAGAAGTTCCTGGTGCACAATGTTAAGGAGCTGGAAGTGCTGCTGTTGTGCAGCAAGTCTTACTGCACAGAGATTGCTCACAACATCTCCTCTAAGAACCACAAGGCCATCGTGGAAAGACTAGCCCAGCTAGCCATCGGAGCCACCAGTCTCAATGTCAGGCTGCACAGTGAAGAAAACAAGTAGACATCTGTGTACATGTTTATTTGTGCTTCAGTAAAACCACAAAAACTGAAAAAATAAATAAATAAATAAAAATAAAGTAGCAGGACTCTGGCACTACTATGGGCTGTGGGCTGCCCAGTATAGAGCAAAGGCTGGCCACCAGCTTGGGCAAGACCTCGATCAGCCTTCTACAGGATTATGGGACCAGAATAGGGAAGACGCCTGTGTACTACCTCAAAGCCAAGGGTCAAGCCCACCAGCATAATTTCACCGTCTGAGTCACCATTGGCAATACCAGCTGCACTGTTCAGGGCCCCAGCAAGAAGGCAGCCAAGTACAAGGCAGCTGAGGTGGTCCTCAAACATCTCAAAGGCGGGAGCATGCTGGAGCTGGCCCTGGAAGACAGCAATTCTTTTTCTCTCCCAGATGCTTCAGTGCCTGAAGACACTCCAGTTTTTACCATGGTGGCAGTTGCTGTTCCTGTTTCATCTGCTGTTCTAACAAGGAACCCCCCATGGAGATGGAGCCCCTGTCTTCCCTCAGCAGTCTGAGTGTAACCCCACTGCTGCTCTGCAGAGCTGATGGTGCAGAAGGGCTGGTGGTTGTCAGAGTACATAGTGACTCAGGAGTCTGGACCAACCCACCACAATGAGTTCACCAGGAGCTGCTAAGTGGAGCGTTTCATGAGATTGGCAATGGCACTTCCAAAAAGCTGGAAAAATGTAATGCAATGGCCAAGTTGTTACCTCATGTGCACATGGTGTCCCTGGATGCCCAGGATGGCACTAGGCAGAGCCAGATGAGGATCACTTTTCCATTGGCATGGGCTCCTGCCTAGATGGGCTTCAAACCCAGGGCTCAGGCTGCACGTGGGATTCTCTGTGAAATTCCTGAAGAGAAAAGATCCTGTACCTTCACAGTTGCTCTCCAGGATCCCTAGGAGCTCTGGACTCCAGCTGCTGCAGCATCCTCAGTGAGCTCTCAGAGGAGTAGGCCTTCCACAACAGCTACCTGGACTTTGAAGAGCTGAGCATGAGCAATCTCTGACAGTGCTTAGTGGAACTGTCTACCCAGTCAACCACTGTGTGTCACAGCTTTGCAACCACCATGGGGGAAGATCAAGGGGAGGCTACTCGCCATGCCCTGAAGTACCTCGAGGTCATGGCTGGCAGCAAATAGAGCCCCAGGTGGACTCATGTACGTGTGCCCTCTGCCCCCTATTCTTTCTACCTCTGGGCCCATGCACCTGCCCATCCTGGTGCTCTGTGGAGGTGCTGTCTCTGTCTGACACAGACTACCTTAAGATTGAGGAGGGCACTGGGCAAGGAGACAGGGACCATAGGGTCTGTAGCCTGGGATCTGTCATCATTCTGTGGGTGATGTGAACAGGAAGGAAATTGGGGCTCCACTGGAGTCTGAAATAAATGTGCATTCTTTGGTTAAAAACAAAACAAAACAACCAGGGCCAGCACTATAGCTCAGTGGACTAAGAGCTTGCTTAGGCCAAGGTTAGATTTCTGGCCCCGCTTGCCATGCCAGCCCTGCTCTTGGGTGTGCTGAGCCAGCAATGCAGTCTGAGCCTGGTGGTGTGTACCTATAATCCCAGCACTTGGGATGCAAGAAACAGGAGGATCACTATGAGTCAGAGCTGTGTGGTGAGACCCTGCATGTCTTAGTTATTTTCTACTCATTGTTGGGACAAATATCTGACACTCAAAATAAAGTAAGGAAAGGTTTACTTAGCTCACAGTTGCTAGAGGTTTCAGTCCATATTCGGCTGATCCAAGGCTGAGTGGAACAGGGCAGAGAGCATCCAGTTTATGGTGGCGGAACAGCAACAATCTCTACAGAGGCAACTGACCTACCAGGGCTCCAGAGGGCAATAGCCTGGTTCTGTCTCTCTGTCTCTCTTTATATTACACTCAGACTCTGTGCCTCAGCCTATCTGCCTTAGGCCACACCCATAATCCCAGAAGGACTCAAACCTATAATCCCATCTGTACTAAAACACATAATCCCAGTGGATCATGAATCAAGTCTCAAACTCTAGAAGTCCCCACCACACGATTGCATGAGGCTTTGGGGGCACAACTAGACATAATCCATAACATTGCACAAAAAAAAAAAAAAAAAAAAAGAGGGCAGGCTGTATAGCTCAGCAGACTAAACACTTGCTTAGTGAATCACAAGGTCCAGGGTTCAATTCCTGGCCTGGCCTGCCATGCCGGCCCCGTTCTCTGACCTGTGAAGGGTTTTTGTTTGTTTAATACATCTGAAAATAATGCATATACAAAGACTGATACATGAGAAAGCATTGGTTCAACACTAATGAAATCTACAAGAATTAGGATTTGAGAAAGGTAAAAAGTATCTTATTTTTAAAAACTGGAAACTGCAATGAAAATAAGCTGATAAAGTCCCTACTTACACTAGGAGTCTTCATAAGACTCTCTGCATGATTTTTATTAAAGTAGAGCGCCTCAACCAGTTGCTAGCAGGTTCCTCATATGGAAAACAGAAATAAGGGGATTCCCCTAGCTAGTCCTCATGTTGATAAGTATTCTCCCCACCCCTGTCCACCCATAGCTTCTTAATGAAACAGGTTTGCATCCTTATAATCTGAAAGAGGCCAATTATCCCATAGGTTACAGATGTCTTGTAGCACCACCCCAGATATTTCTTCTGTGTCAGGTCTACTGGAATCTAGGAGCACAAAGCACAACTGAATTGCAAATCTATGTTAAGCATACAAGACAATGACTGACAGGGGGAAAAGAAACCTTTTTAATTACAAACTCAATCCATTTGGTGTATTTCAAAAGGTGCAATACTTTTCTTCATTATCAATGAAAGAAGCTAAAATTAGCTTCCAAAAAAGAATTTAAAAATCAGTAAGTGGCAAACAAATTTCCTTGCAAGTCACAGTCACATATAGAGTGCATCCTAGAAAAGAGGAGGGGCAACACAGCTTGCACTCACTTTTATGAGTTTCATCAAATACTGGATCAGCAACTACATGGCCCAGGAGGATGACTGCGATCAGGATCTGCTGTTAGACACAGCCTTGGAGAAGCAGCAGTGCAAGACCTTCACAGCCTGGTGCAAGTCCCACCTGCGCAAGGTAAACACACAGATAGGGAACATGCACAAAGACTTCAGAGGCGAGCTCAAGCTCATGCTTCTCCTGGAGGTCATTTCAGGGGTGTGGTTATCTAAGCCCAAACAGGGGAAGATGATAGTGCACAAAATCAACAATGTGAACAAAGCTCTGGACTTTATTGCCAGCAAAGGAATCAAGCTATTCTCCATGTAGGTGGAAGAGATAGTGGATGGCAATTTAAAGACGACCCTGGGAATGATCTGTACCATTATCCTGAGGTTTGCCATCTAGGACATCTCTATGGAAGAAACTTCTGTCAAGGAAGGGCTGCTTCTTTGGTGCTAAAGAAAGACTGTCCCACATAAGAATGTCAACGTGCAGAATTTCCACATCAGCTGGAAGGACAGTCTTGCTTTCAATGCTCTCATCCACCAACACAGACCAGAGATGACTGAGTATGACAAGCTGAGAAAGGGCAACCCAGTCACCAACTTGGACAATGCCTTTGAAGTGGCTGAGAAATACCTCAACATCTCCAGATGAGAAGGCCATGATGACTTATGTGTCCTGCTTCTACCATGCTTTCTTGGGGATCCAGAAGGCTGAGACTGCTGCCAACTGGATCTGCAAGGTACTGGCTGTCAACCAGGAGATTGAACACTTGATGGAAGATTATGAGTGGCTGGCCAGTGATCTCCTAGATTGGATCTGGCACACCATCCCTTGGCTGGAGGACTGTGTGCCCCAAAGAACCATCCAGGAGATGTAGCAGAAGCTGGAAGGCTTCCACAACTACTGGCATGTCCACAAGCCACCCAAGGTGCAGGAGAAGTGCCAGATGGAGATCAACCTCAAACCACTGCAGACCAAACTGTGCCTCAACAATTGGGCAGCCTTCATGCCCTCTGAGGGCAGGATGGTCTCTGACACCAACAATGGCTGGTGGCACCTGGAGCAGGCTGAGAAGGGCTACAAAGAATGACTGCTGAATGAAATCTGCAGGCTAGAGAGGCTTGATCACCTGACAGAGAAGTTCCAACAGAAAGCTTCCATCCACAAGGCATGGATCAATGGAAAAGAAGCCATACTCAACCACCAGGACTATGAAACGGCCACCCTGTCAGACATCAAGGCTCTTCACAAGCATGAGGCCTTTGAGAGTGACCTGGCTGCACACCAGGACCATACTCCCATGGAGGAGCAGAGTGAGCATCAGTCCAGTGAGCACCTCCACTGCCAGTTTGCCAGCCAGGGCAATGTGGTGGGGCCCTGGATCCAGACCAAGATGAAAGCGATCTGGTGCATCTCTATCAAGATGAACAGGACCCTGGAGGACCAGCTGAACCACTTGAAGCAGTATGAGTGCAGCATTGTGGACCTGCTGGAACAGCAGCACCAACTCATCCAGGAGGCCCTCATCTTCAACAAGTACACCAACTACAACATAGAGCACATCTGCATGGGCTGGGAGTAGCTGCTCACCACCATCACTCGCACCATCAATAAAGTTGAGAACCAGATCCTCACCCAAGACACCAAGGACATCAGCCAGGAGCAGATGCAAGAGTTCTAGGCTTCATTAAATCACTTTGACAAGGATCATGGTGGGGCCCTGGGGCCCAAGGAGTTCAAGGCCTGCCTCATCAGCCTGGGCTGTGATGTGGAGAATGACTGGCAGGGTAATGCTGAGTTCAACCTCATCAGGAGTGTGGTTGACTCCAACCACAGTGTCCTGGTGATCTTCCAAGCTTTCATCGACTTCATTTCAAGGGAGACCACTGACACAGACACAGAAGACCAAGTTATTGCCTCCTTCAAGGTGCTGGCAGGGAACAAGCACTTCATCACAGCTGAGAAACTGTGGAGAGAGCTACCCCATGACCAGGCAAAGTACTGCATTGCCTACCGGGCGCCTGCTGCTGTGCTCAGCACCTTGGACTACAAGTCCTTCTCCACAGCCCTCTATAGAGAGAGTGACTGTGAAGCCCTGCCACTGGACCACACCTTCCTCAAGGCCTCCCCAAGGGATTGGCTCTCCCACTCCTTTGCTCCCCTGACTCTGTATCTATGCAAAGCACTCTGTCAGTCCCTTGGGGGTGGGTGAGTGGGCAGGGAGGGGCTGGGGCAGGCTCTCCCCTCTCTCTTGTTGGTTGTCCAGGAAGTTTCCCCATCCAGTAGGGGAAAGGAGACTTTTGGGGTCAGTGTCCTTTGTCTAGTAAATATATATGATGTGTTATTTTGTGTGTGTTTTTTAATCTATGTGGAGGAGACAGCAGATCCTCCGTAGGAAAGCAGGTTCCCACTGCGCACTGGGGATGCCCCTCCACCACCCCGCAACCCCCTCAGCCCCACCCAGTCCTTTCCTTTGTCCTTGAGGTCCCTTCCAGGCCTCCCAATACCCTGCCCTACAAAGGGCCCAGCAGAGGGCGCTACAGCTACCCACTGCTCCAAACAGATAGCCTGGGCCCTGGTTCTAGGCTGCCCTGACCTTGCTTTTTGTTTGGACTTGTCCTCTCAGATTTTCTAAGGACCAAAATAATAACAATAACACCAACAATAATAATAATAGTAATAATAATAACCAAGGGGTTAGCGGTATAGCTCACCAGACTAAGAACTTGCTTAAGGAAGCACAGGGGCCAGGGTTTGATTCCTGGCCCCACCTGCTGCACTGGTCCCACTCTCCAGTGCACTGAGCCAGTGATGGAGTCTGGGCCTGGTAGTGCCTGCTTGTAATCCCAGTACTTGGGAGGCAGGAAACAGGAGAATCCCTTTAAGTCAGAGCTGCTAGTGAGACCCTGCACAAAAACAAACAAACAAACAAAAAACCTGAGCTATACCACACACACCCTCCTTTTTTTTACATTCCCAATGAGCTGGTATGCATATACTTCCTGCTGGCCTGGTTCCATGCCATCATCCAAGAACGCCTGCGCTACACACCACTGGGCTGGTCAAAGAAGTATGAGTTTGGGGAATCTGACCTGCGGTCAGCCTGCCACACTGGACAATGGCTGGTTGACACAGCCAAGGGCCATCACCTGATAAGATCCCATGGTCAGTCTTGAAGACCTTGATGGCCCAGCCCATCTATGGTGGCCATGTGGACAACAAGTTGGATCACTGTCTGCTCAACACCTTCCTGGAGTGCCTGTTTACTACCTGCAGCCTTGACAGCGATTTCAAGCTGGTGTACAAGGTAGACAGGCACAAGGACATTCAGATGCCTGAGGGCATCAGGCCAGAGGAGATTGTGCAGTGGGTGAAGCTGTTCCCGGACACCCAAAGACCATCCTAGCTGGGGCTGTCCAACAATGCTTAGTGTGTGCTGCTGACCACACAGGGCACGGACATGATCAGCAAGATGCTGAAGATGCAGATGCTGGTGGACAAGAATGACCTAGCCTACACTGAGACTTGAGAAGAAGGCGCGTGCAGATGCCACAGCCGACAGGTGCCCAGCCTGGATGCACATTCTACACACCATGGCTTCCAACTGGCTGCAGCTCATCTGCCACAGACTGAACCCTCTCAAGCCCACGGTGGAGAACATCAAGGACTCTCTGTTCTGGTTCTTTGAGAGGGAGATGAAGATGGGCGCGCGGCTCCTGTAGGACGTGTGCCAGGACCTGGCTAACATTGTGCAGGTCTGTGAGGGCAAGAAGAAACAGACCAACTACCCGCACATGCTCATCAATGCACACGTCAAAGACATCCTGCTACAGAGCTGGTCCCACTACGTGGTGCTCGCGAGCATGGCTGTCATACAGTGGGTGTCTGACTTCAGCGAGCTGTAGAGCATCTCACTGGCAGCCGCAGCCTGTGGCATCAAGGAGCTCAAGAACATTCGTGTGTGCCTGGGCAGCCTGTTCGTGCCTGAGGCCTACACCACAGCCACCAGGGAGTATGTGGCGCAGATCAACAGCTGGTCCCTGGAGGAGCTGTGCCTGGAGGTCAATGTCACCACCTCCCAGAGCACCACCCTGGAAGCCCTCAACTTCTCAAGTTACAGGGCACCACCTGCAGCAACAATAAGCTGTCACTGTCCAAAGCCATTTCCACAGTCCTGCTGATTCAGCTGTGCTGTGTCAAGCAGACAAATGCTGAGAAGGTCAGCGTGGTGACCCTGCCAGTTTACCTGAACTTCACCCAGGGCGACCTCATCTTCACCATGGACTGTGAGATCGCCACAAAGGAGGACCCGTGGAACTTCTATGAGTGAGGTGTGGTCGTGCTGTGCACCAAGTGAGCTGGCTGCTTCCCATGACAGTGACAGCACAGCTCAGCCTTCACTCAACCCCCAGCCTGCAGGAAGTGTGGACTCGAGGGAAGAGGTGTCTAACGTGGCAAGTGGGGTAGGGCTGGACGCTAGAGGATGCAGCTGTTTTTAGCAAGTGGACTGTGGCTGTTTTATGAAATAAAACACTGAGTCTGACAAAAAAAAAAAAAAAAGGAGTCAGGGCGTAGTGGTGCATGCCTATAATCCCAGCACTTGGGAGACAGGAAACAGGAGGATCACTATGAGTCAGAGCTTCATAGTGAGGCCCTGCACTCACTATGTTTTTGTTTTACAATAGAAAAATACTGTCCACTGGCTTATTTTTCCAAACAAACAACAGGCTATTTACAAATAAGCTGATCTTGCAAAAACTACATGTTTTGTTATATAGGTCTTGCTTTAACTTGTCCTTAACCACCCAGCAGAAAAGTTTAAACATGATGCCTAAAACGTAAAGTTAGTTTAGTATGCTGAGCTGTAAAAGGCTCTAATTAACAGCTTCCAACATTCCCAGTTTTGCCAGTAACCCACTGCAATTATAGAACATTTGACTATGCATACAACTACCTTCTCTTAGATCAAAGAGAAGAAATCTATTGTACTAATAACCATTAAAAAAGCTATCATGTCTAAAAGAAAAAAAAAAAGCTGATCTCCAGTGATGTGTATTAAATGGCAAGTCTATCAACTGTTTGAAATGTAAATGAAAAAAAAATATTAAGGCACATTTGATCTGTGAGTTGAAAACAAACATTCTGGTATAATGACAGATGCATTTCACTTTTGTCCCCAAAACACATGAACACCAAAATTGTCCAAGAGCACTTTATATTTTAGTAAGATAGGAATGTAAAACTTAAGGAGAAAAGGACTTTCAAAAGGAAGTCTTTGGAGATTGGTGTACTGTAAATAAAACATACTAACCCCGGTACATATAAATACTAGTAATGGGTACTCAGAAATTCCAGAGTCCTAGACCATTGATATTAAATAAATTAAAGGTACTTCAGCTACAAAGGATAAAGCAGAATGGCAATTAAAGAATGAAGTAACTGTCTCTGCCAATTTAACAAGATGAGGCACACAAAACCAAGTATGTTTCCCCCAATGTTTTCATTAAGGTGCTTTTGTTTTTTTAACCTGAATACATTAAGATTATTACAATAATTCTTCCTTGTCATTTAAATATTAATATTTTACCTCTAAAGAGAAGGGTTGGGAAGAAAGGGAAAAGCCTAGCTATTCTTGGAATTCATACCAGGTCTGTGTGGGGCAAAGGAGCTGCAGAAGAGGCGCCACCAGTTTTGCTGTGCTTTGCCCTCACCCCTTGGTAACAGACACCTTCTTGGCCTTGGTGGGTAGAGCACAACTTAGGGGAAAGAACTGAAGTTTCCAGAAGACGAAGACACCACTACTATCACATTACCTTCTTTACAAATGGAATACAAATGGGCTTTAAAAAAATAGCTGTTGTTAAAAACAAACAAACAAAACAAAGATAAAATCTACAAGGTTAACAGTCACAAGAGAACATCTACCAGCCTTACAGTGTTCTGTTGCAATAATACTCTGTAGGAATGGTGATGTTTTCTGCCATAGGAATGGAGAGAATGAGTTTGCAACAAAAATGTAAGACAACAAGTTTTGTTCATTAGCTGTGTTTCACATCAGACTTTAGCAGGCCCACTACATTATGTTTAGCAGTAAAATGTGTTCAAAGGCAAACACTGATCACATTTTTTTTTGTTCAAAAAGCTCAATCTTAAAGGAGTCCTATGTAGGAAAACCAATTGGAAAATATATCCTTGGACTTCAAAAATGGATCATACAAAAATTTTTTGAAAAATAAATTAGGTAATTAAAAATGTCTTTTCCAGCAGAGCTGAACATTAGGCTGTCCTTATGGAGCCACTGTTATTGCTACTTTTGCAGTAACTTGGATCATTTTTCTGTAGATCCATATGTTGATGCTTTGGAGCCCAGGCACATTTTGTACTGCCTGGGATCCAGGTTGGGTTTCGCAGAAGACTAGGTGGTGGACGTGGACTATTCCTACTTCCTGGCTCCTGAACATCTTCAAACCTGCCTGGAACCTTGTTAAAGAGGTCCACATCCTCCAGCCCCCACCCCTGGATAGAAACATCAAAGCCACCCACTCACACAAGATCTCCTTTATAAATACAAGTGGTGCCAAACCCATAGTTTCTCCAGAAGCCAGTTTTTTCAGTAAAGGCAAAATGATTGTCACTGGGAACCTTTCAATTATAAACAATCTTTGGATAATACTGGCTAAAGATGATCAAGAAATACATCTGTTGGTCCAGAACTATATTTGCTTGACACCATTGCAGGAATTCAGCAGTAAATACAAGTTAAGCATCACAAAAGAAGAGTAGAGATTCGTTATTAAACTGAGAAGATCCTACATCAAGGGCCAGAGCTCTTGAGAACTCTCCAGACACTGGCAAAATCTTCATGTCAGCTTTTGGATACTTGACATGGTAATCTCTCATCAGTTCCACCTGCTTGGCATTGTCAGGGTTGGAGTCAGAACTGAAGAGCAGAATGACAAGCTTGACATTCTGATTTGGAATGAGACAAGTCTTCTCAAAGTTTCCCATAAACATATCAAAACGTTCAGACAAAGGAATCAGGATGTTTATCTTCTTGTCTTTAGGCTCTCTGTGTTTGTTCTTGGACCCAGGGAGCTGGAAGAGAACAAGCTTCTTCAGGGAATTAGAGAGGAAAGACAGGGAGCCATAGTCCTAGTTAACCCTGCTGGCCAGCTCTGGTACATCTAGCTCCTTGTGCTCCATGAACTGAATTTGCTGAAGGTTTGCTACAGATATTCATGCTTTCTTACAGGCACCATCATCTTCTTCCCCTTGTGCTTCTTGTATAGGAGCAGCAGGTCCAGGATGTTCTCTGCCCTGTACATGGGGTTCACGTGCTGGTAGCTGTACTGGATCTCCTTGAAGTTGATGATGCACCCACGTGTCTTGGTAGTGGCATTGATCATCTCCATTACTTACATGACGGTGTCATTCAAAGCTTCCTTCTGGGCAGAGACCATTCCTCTCCAGGGGGGCTATTTGTCGGCAGCAGAATACAAATACTTTCTAGTCAGAAATTCCCACTCCAGAATCTCCTCTCACTGGTGGGCCTGGAAACATATAAAGGAAGGGGACAGGCCCAGCTGTAGGTCCCCCTTGTGGACCTCTGTGTTGCTGTATCTGCTCATCAGCATGGTCTCCCATTGCAGCTGGATAGTGCGATGCCTGAACTCAGCAATCTTGTGGCTCAGCATGTAGCTGTGCAGTCCATACTGATAGGGTGGGTTTTTGTAGGGGTGTAATGTGACGGTGCAGTGAATTTTAATATTATGGAGATCTCTAATGTACCTCTTCTTGTTCTGATCAACAACCCCCAGTAAAAAAGGGGGAGGACTTCCAAAGACACCACCACCACATACCACCCACACCTGCCAGCTCCACTGTCTTCACCACCAAAGACACAGAGCACCTTGTTTATAATCACATGACCAGGCCACTCTGAACCAAGGCACTCTGCTTAGGAAAATTGAGGACACTTTGGGACTACACTTGTCCTGCCTGTTTCCTACACTTCCATGCCTCAGATGAGGAGCTTTTACCTTCTTGGAGAAGTCTCATTGAACTTGGGCCAATTGTTCCTGAGAAAGCTCAAAGGTCTGGGAGCAGCAGCAAACGCCTGAGCCAGTACTGCGTAGCTGGACCTGCTGAAACTGGGTTTTGCTGTGTTCAAAGATGCCTGATGCCACCCCCTGCCTCTGGGAAGGAAGCAAGGGTGGTATCTTCCATAGCTGCCCTTCAATTCTGCACAGTCCAGGGCTGTGAGGGGGACTTCTCTGTAAAAGTTTACATGAGGGAACATAACTTGCAAGTGGAATAACTTCTCTTGCTGTACATCGAAGATTTACTAAAGAGATGTAGCTCAAAGTCCACATCCCTCTTTGACACAGTTTGGGAAGCAAAGGCCATGGCTGTTATTGGATGCTTGTCTGACACAGACCTCATCTTCAGTGAAGTGCTTAAGATCATGTACAAGGTTGTGGTTCCCTGGAGTGTGGCTGTGGAGCAGCTGGTGAAGCAACTATTACACGTTATTACAGGTGGTGTTACCAATAATTTATGAGTTGATTTCATCACTTGTACCTCTTGCAAGAAACAAAAGATACCCCTAGGATTCTAAAAGTTTGCCCTACTGCTCCATTAGTGAAGGAGACAACCTTATTTTACCCATTATCCATTCCATTTCTGCCCTGCTTGAGAACCTTCAGGAATCCAGCCAGTGGGAACTGTTCCTAAAATTTGTGGTTGGTTCGACTCTATGTAGAACTTCATGAATGCTAGTCTGAGTGAAAAGTTACTTGGAGAAACCACATTAGTTAACTCAAGGTGTATTATTATGAACTTGAAAGAAAATCTCTTGTTTATCAGGGGAAATGTCACAGTGCTGCTACACAAAGTATTTAATTGTTGCCTAGTGGATCTTGACATGGCTTTGGGTTATTGAACCCTTTGACTTCAAAAAGATGTGTCTGAAAACTTCTGGAATCTCATCAATAAAGCATGGCAAAATTATGAAAAAATTCTGGCAAAATCTTTGGTGGGTAATGAGCTGGCCAGTTTCTATCAGGAAGTCAAAATTGGGTCACCAACAAAGACCTCATTAAAACTCTTATGGAGAATGCAGATATGGACACAAGCCTCATTCTGGAATATTGCAGCACCTTTCAGCTGGACTGCAATGTGACTCTTCAGCTGTTCATCGAAGCACTGCTCCACAGCACTCACACCAGCCCAAACCCTGGGGATACAAACCTGGCATCCGCAAAGCAACAGCATTCCAAACTCTTGGCCAAAGTCAGCAACATGGTTGCCTTACTGATAAGCACAAAAGATTTGGTCATCAGTCTTAGTGGAATACTACACAAGCTGGATCCCTATGGCTATGAAATGATTGAAAGAGCTGATGAAAAGATAACTAATGTTAATATTAATGAAGCATTGAAACTTCTGAAACATCTGGAGTTCCTACAAAAGAATTTCCCCACCAGTGGACCCAGAGTGCCAGCATATGTTGAAGCACATCACCACCCTGCTGTCAGAAGCTCAGACAAGACTGCCTTTTTGCCTCATACTTTTTGGCACAGCACAGAACTTCTGGAAAATTCTCTCTTCAGAGGTCAGTGAGGAGTACCTCCCAACCCTGCTCTTAATCTCCAAATTAATGAAGTTCTCTCTAGATAATCTCTACGTTTCTGCAGCCCAACATGTTTTTGAGAAAAATCTAAAGCCCAAGCTGCTGAAGTTAATACAAGCTAAGCCCTAGGTACTGATGAACAAGGAGATAGCCAAGATCATGCAGACGCTCGGGTCCTACTTGCCGTCCATCGTCAACCTGGAGTGGACTGTGGCAATCGTCATCATGCTCACCCAGGAAATCCCTGAAGGCTCCTTCAAGATGTCCAGTTTGAAGTTCTGCCTGTATTTGGCTGAGAGGTGGCTACAGAATATCCCATCTCAGGATGAGACATGAGAAAAAGCCAAAGCTTTGTTGAAGAAGCTTCACCTCCAGTTCCAGTGCTCTGGCACAGAAGCCGTGCTCATAGCCCAAAAGTTGAATATCATGGACTACTTGCAAGTGATTGGGAAGCCAGCCCACCTTATTGTCAGCCTCTACGAGCACCCCAGCATCAATGAGAGAATGCAGAATGCCTCTGGCAAATATTATCCTGACATTCATACAGCAGCTAAAGAAATAGCTGAAGTCAATGAAATTAATTTGGAAAAAAATCTGGAACATGTTGCTGGAAAAATGGCTGTACCCTGAGACAGCACTGGGTGAAAAATCATCAGAATTATTCAAACTTCAAGAAGATGAAACACTATGCAGCATTGTGTATCTCCTGCTGTGTCGCCTGATTGATTCTAGTTCAAGAATGCTGTTTGTATATGCAACATCAGCTACGGGCAGCCTGGGCATACATCAGTTGACTCTTGCCCATAAAATATGAGCTCTTCAGTGTCTCTTCTACTTGGCTGACAAGGAAAATTGTAAAATCTCTCTTCAAAAAACCCATGGAAGGCATGAAGTCTTATTTAAAATGTATAACTTTTCTGGCATCATTCGAGACATTGCATATCCCCATCACCTATGAGTTATTTTGCTATAATCCTAAACAAGGAATGATTAAAGGCTTATGGAAAAACCACAGCTATGAGCTGATGGCAATAAGGTTGGTGGCAGAGCTCTGTTTAGAATACAAAATGCAGCTTTGGAATTTTCTCTTGCAAAAGCTTCTTGGCTTTAGCGTGATTCCTTACCTAAGGAAAGTTTTAACAGCCATCCCTAGGATCCATTCATTATGGCAGGTTCCCTGCTTTGGAAAAGTTTGGTAGCATGTGATACAGATGCCTCTCCTCTCATCCTCTTATCCCTTAAGGCCCAGTCAGTTAACAGACTGCTGTAGGAATCTCATTGCTATTCTGGAATGTCCAGTTTCAGATGACCTCAACGTGATGGGGGTCGCCAGACAGTACATCCACATAGAGCTTCCAGTCTTTGCATTAGCCTGTCTAATGCTCATGCCTCACTCTAAAAAGAGAAACCATCAAATTAAGAATTTTCTGGACTCGTGTAATATTCAGATCATTTTACAGCAATTAGAGGAACATAAGAATTCTGGAAAGTTAGCAGGATTTGTACATCAAGGCCTGCCTGTGGGAAGACAGGGGCCTTAGTTGTTAAAATGGGGTTAGCCACCAGTTAGTAGGCTCCTTGACAAAAAGCAGCATATTTAAAAAGGAACATGAAGACCCTAGAGGAAAACAGATTTTTTAAACAAATGGGAGTATTATGAAAGTAATTTTTTTTTTCTCTTCTTTGCAACTCTGTGTTGCCTGTTATCTTTCTGGATAGAGATGTATTTCTTTTCCACACATGAAAAAAAAGAGGGGGCGGTGGTATAATTCAACGGACTAAGCGTTAGGGCCAAGATTCAATTTCCAGCCCCACCTGCCACTCTAGCCCTGCTCTCGGGTGCACTCACCCCCGGTGAGGGCAACTGCTGGGGCTGTACGCTGTCTGGGAAGGTCTGTGGCTGTGGTGGCTGGGGTCTTGTGGCCAGGGAGCCTCCGGGGCCTTCCAGGCTGCCATTCTGTTCATACATGTGGATTTACCCATAGTAGTAGACCATACTGTGATCTTGTGTTCCCTCTGCATCCTGCAGGACCAGCTGAGGCAGTGATCTGATGTGCCCACTGCTTCCTTAGGCACAGCCTCTGTAGTCTCCTGGCTTGCTGACATGGCAGCCATGGCCTGGCCAGTAGCCCTGGTGCAGGCCAACTACTTTTTCCCAGCACATACCCCACGATGGTGGCCAGCAGGGCTGGGCTCAAGAGATGGGTGGGGTTGCACTAAACCAAAGCTGGATGTAGTGGGCCCCAGAGAGCCCTGCTGAGGCTCCATGAAGCCAGACTGATGGAAAAAGGAGGAGATTGGGGGCCTGGTGGTAGCCTTTCTGACTCAGAGGGCCTGCTAAGTGATGGCTCTATTGTGGATAACCCTGGGCTGCATGTGGTGGTGGCACCCCCAGCTCCCTGTGGTGGCTGTCCATCAAGGTGGGGTTGGAGACAATTTCCACCTGCTGAGGGAGCCCCAGGCTTGGCTGCAATGCTGCTGCAGGAGGTGGGGAAGTAGTTCAGGGTCCCACTGATGCTGCTGGGACTCCCTTGAGGGTGAGCTGGGCCAAAGCTGGCATGGGAACTCCTAGCAGTGGTCATGCTGCTGCACTAGCCACCTGTGGCTGGATGTCAAAGCTACTGCATGTAGTTGCCTCTGGAAGTAGAGGGGGCGCCACTTCAGGGTTGCATGCGGTACAGAACCGCCAGGCTCAGCTGCAGGCCCTGCGCACTGTAGCCAGGGTACTGGCCAAAGGCTGGCTTCTGCTGCACCATGGCCAAGTTGCACTTGGGAAGGGCAGGGTGTCCACAGTGCCAGAGCTCACCTCATTCCACTGCACCGTAATATTATTTTTGTTCAGGCTAGAGGGTGTCCCATACCCGAGCTGGCAGCCTCTCATCCCAGGGGTGGAGGGCCCACATTGAAGTCTGTGGCTGCTACCCTGCAATGGCTATGCAGCCTGGGGCTGGGCAGTTTGGGGTTCTCAGGGAAGCCAGCATTTTCCGTGGGACACAGCTGCTTGATGCTCCCATCCAGTGCACCACTGGCGTGCACCTTGATGTACTGCACCACGTCGTCCGCAAGCACCAGGTCGTCTTCTGGCAGGCCCAGGTCGGGATCAGGCCCAATGCCATCCCCTGCATGCGACCATGGCCTTCATCACCACATTCTCGCTGATGCTGGGTGACTGAGGTGAGTAGGCTCTGCGGGCCAGGCTGCCCTCAGCACTGGGGTGGCTCTGCAGGTGCAGGCCCCACCTCTCGCTGCAGGGAAGCAGCAGATCACCAGGGTTCATGTTGTGTGCCCGTGGAAGCGCTGTACACGCGACAGGGTCAGAAGATCGGACCGCCACACGGGGGTTGCAGGCCTGCGGTGCTCCATCGCCTGGCGCCTCATGTGGAAAGGCGGTCGCAGCCCCCAGGGGGCAGTGGCCATGGCCTTAGACAGGACCATCATTGCCCCGCCCTGGCCCAATAGGCAGGCTCCTGGGAGTGCATGCTGGGGGTGGGGGGTGGGGTGGGGAAGAGGGCGGGGCATCCAGCAGCACCAACTTGGTCCGAAAGCTCACTCCAGGCCAGGCAGTGGCGTGGGTGGCGGGCTGCCTGTGGCCTGGGAGTACTTCGCCAGTAAGCTACACTGCTGCGCCAGCATGAAGTTGAGCAACCCCGAGCCACACATCCCCACCCCCCACCACCCCCCTCACACACACTAGCTGACCTTGCCGGAGTGCCTCAATGCATCTGTAGAAATTGCATCATAGGAGTCTGAGGAACTGCATTGTGGGGGTGGCTGGCGCTCAGGGGTGAGGCCCCGCTGGAGTAGCGACTAGAGCAATAGGGATAGACGCCAGAGGAGCGGTGGCTCACGGTGTAGGCCAAGCTGACTGTGCTGATGGAGCCCTCATGCCACTCCTGCAGCTGATTGAGCATGATCACCTTGCCAGCAGACAGCTCCAACAGCCGCAGGTTGGGCAGCAGCCCCGCTGGTCCACCACCCCCAGGGCCACTGAAGTTTTCTAGGATAGAGCCATTTGCAAGGAGGGGAGGAAGCTTGGTGTTCTGAATGTGTGGGGCTAGCCCAGCCCATGAGCAGGAATCCTTGATTGACTTAAGCTTCTTTCGCTTGAGCTGCTTGAACCATGCATTGAACTCACATGTTTACACAATTGCAGGCCACCAGTGGAGGGAGCAGCCAGGGCTGGGACACCAGCCCCTGGTGTTGTGTCATCCAGCGCTGTTAGATCTCCTAGTCTCGCAGGCCCTGCCCACCCCCCAGCATCTCTATGCAATTGTCATTGTTGGAGGTACTACCCAGGGGAGAGGGCTCATTGCTGCAGGATGACTGGGCTCAAGGGCTGGACTGACACAGCCTAGAGCCCTCTGTTTTGATCGCTCTAATGTGCAGGCAATCTTCCACCATCTGGCTGGCGCTTCTGGCCTCAGCCCTGTCTTCAGATCCCCGGCCACCAGGCTTGATGCTGGCCTCATTATCCCCGTTCTCCTTGAGCAGTGGAGGCTTGAATGTGCACCTCATTGTGCTGATTCTTGGTGACATACGCATCTGGGCTATGGACTGTTTTCACATGCTGCCAGAGTGAGCTGGGGTCTGTGTACTGCTTGGTGCAGCCTGGGATCTTGTAGATATAGGGTTTCGCACTGGAGTGGGTGCGGTTCTGGTGTTTGGCACGGTCAGAGGTGTTGGAGAAGGCCTTGGTGCAGCCCTCTTTCTCGCACATATACGGCTTCTCTCTGATATGGGATCGCAGGTGCATCTTCAAGTTCTCCAGATGTGAATAGGTCTTTGAGCAGCCCTCGAACATGTACTTGTGTGGCTTCTCACCTGTGTGCCGCCGCATGTGGATCACCAGCATGTATTGCGCTCTGAAGGGCTTTTGCTCGTGCACGCAGGCCTGCCAGTGGCACACAAACACCTTCTCCCCGTGGATATGCTCATTGTTGATGTGCAGGCTCATGATCAGGTGTGTCATCATCTAGAGGCCAGCTGGTTTGACAAGTCTTACTTCCCTCTATGTGATGCACCAGCTGTTCCTGGGTGTCATACTCCTTGGTGCAGTCTTCCCAGTGGCAATTGGTCTTGTTGATGACCATCTCAGCCTCCTGCTTACAGTAATCCTTGTCCAGGTCTTCCTTGAGGTCAGCCAGCTGCTCCTGTGTCAGTCCCAGGGGGGAGGCTGGCCTCAATCTTCATCTTGCTACGCTTGTGAATGGTGATGGGATTCACAGCACTGCTCATAGCTGATTCACTACTCCACTTGTTCTGGTTGGCAAAAAGGAAGTCTCTCGGCTGGTGAGATATCTCAGCAGCCTAAAGCACCTGCTTAGGCAAGCTTAGGCAACCAGAGGGACTGCAGTTTGAATCCCGACACCACATGCTGTGCTAGCCCCACTCCCAGGGCAGGCTGAGCCGGCCATAAAATAAAGTTTTGTTTTGCTTTGTTTTGTTTTTGTGCAGGGTCTCACTACTCAGCTCTGACTCATAGTAATCCTCCTGTTTCCTGCCTCCCAAGTGCTGGGATTACAGGCACACACCACCAGGCCCAGACTCCATCACCAGCTCAGCACACCTAAGAGTGGGGCCGGTGTGCCAGGCAGGGCCAGGAATCGAACCCTGGCCCCTGCACTTCCCTAAGCAAGCGTATAGTCTGCTAAGCTATACTGACCCTTTTTTAAAACTTTATTTTATATATATATATATATATGTATATATTGGCTCAGCCTGTCCTGGGGGTGAGGCTGGCTCAGTATGTGGTGCTGGGGATGGAACTGTGGTCCCTGTGGTTGCCTAAGCAGGCACTTTAGACCACTGAGCCATCTTGCTGGCCCCATTTTTTTTTTTTTTAAGGTAGGGCAGTTTTATTGTCTCAGGTCCAGAGCTGAGGGAGAACTATTTTCCCATGCTACAAGGATACAGATACTCTACGTTTCCCATGGGCCACAGCTCTGCGGAAGGAAGCTCTTACTGTGCCTAGGTTATTCAGGTTGGAGGGGAACTTGAAAGTGACCACATGTTTCTCAGACATGTCAGTGTCTATAAACATAGGGTTGATGGGGCATCATTGCTCTGAGGGGGTCTTGATCCATTCTTGGTCAGGGGAGAAATAACCAGCTCTTTTCAGACCTAAGAGTGAGGGTAGGGCAGGGAGGTGTCAGGGAAGCTGCACAGCCCATAGGACAATGTGCTACCCATCCCCAGGATAGGCAGGTGAGCCATGGGCTTCATCACAGCACACACAAACATACATAGGACACTTGGAAACCTTGGGTCAGGATGCTAGAAGATGGGGATGTAGATGTCAATCTTCATGCAGTAGGGCTGAGCAATGCAATCCACACAATATTTTGATACTCCTGCTACTTGGGCTTCACAAAGGCATAGAGGACTTCAAAGTGGAACTGGTTCAGGAAGAACAACTTGTTCAGTTTCACCTCATGCTCAAAAAATCAGTCCAGGATTGCTGCCTGCACCCTCAAAAAGCAGCTTGTATCCCAGGTAGTAATCAGCCACATTCTTGACCTGCTCACAGTCATCAGCTAGAGCTAGCTGAGCTAGGTCCTCAAGGTAGAGGCATCCACATGTGGGAAGAGCTTGGAATGGTCCTCCTCAGACAGCTCTGTGCCAAAAGAGTTGATGGTGATGATGAAAGCATGGCAATCTGCTTCAAACTCCAGGGTGGAGCATGTGGCATCAGCCATGGTCCCGCCCAGTAAGGTACAGAACTTATAGAAGGACTCTGGTTAAGCCTTGTAGAGAGTGTTGCCAATGATCTCAATGTTCATCTCATCAAGGCTCTGTTCTGAGATGCAGTCCTGGAAAAAAGCCACCAGGGGTGTGTCCACCAGAGTGACACTGTAGAGCTCAGCAGGTGTCTGTGCAATACTCACAGCTTCCATTTGTTTAAAGCTGCCTTGTGGGTTGGCACTTGGGTACAAGCTCAGTAACAGAGCACTGGTGCAGCATGCCTGTGATGAACAGGATCACATTGTCAATTATGTAGCTGTAAATAATAAAGTCCAGGAAGCTGGCAAGTGGCTCATATGCATGGTTCCTCATGTGGCGGAACTCTACCACCATCTTCTCCTTGAGCCTGTCATTGATAACTGACACTGTCAGAGGTGAGGCCTCGTTGGCCAGAAAGTTTCCATAGTCTGTGCTTGCAGGTGCAACTTCAGGTCCTCTAGTATTTCGCACTGCACCAGCGTGAGGCAGTCGGCCTGGCTGAGCAGCCCTGGCCTTGAGGCCAAGCACCAGTCCCTCCAAGTAGCCATTGTCT
>PVKN010007182.1:0-27105 GCA_004027915.1 Capromys pilorides
CCCTCCTGTGACCTGGCCTGGTCTCCTCTGTGCACGCTGAACTCAAGGCTGTCTTGGGCTCACCTCCTGCACCATGTCCACAGCGTCTAATCACACATCCTGCCAGGCCCAGCCCCTACCCGACACCCGGATATGGAGGAAAACACATCATTTGCCTTGGCGGATTCTGCTTTAAATTGCTTTTGATTTTGTTCCTACTTTGAAATTTTAGTTTGCAAAGTACCTAGGCACCGTATGTTGCTTCCTAGGGTGTGTGTCCATTACCTTTCACTGTGTTAATCAGTACTGGACCCTTCCTTTCTTGTTCTCTCTTCCTTTCCTTCAGCAATGGAGCCTCTGGAGATGAGGCCTGACGCGGTGACCTCGGCAATTAAGAGGCGTGTGAAAGACAAGAGAGCTTCAAAGACTACACTGAATGTTTCTCTTGCTTCAAAAATCAAAACAAAAATAATAAGTAAGTGCTATTAGTTCTCAAGTGTACTCACATTTGTATTTTTCCTGAAGAAATGATGTTTGCTGCCGTATTTTGTCAACCAGAGAAAATTTCCTCAGTGACCATCGGGCCAGCCTCTTGTTTTCCACCAGTCCCTCCTGTGTCCTCGGCTCCTTTTGGCTGCTTCTGTGGTTTACCCTGTGGGGAGACTGCTGCGTTGTGGTCAGAGGAAGGAGCCATACAGCCCAGAGAAGCCAGCTCTTTCCTGCAAAGAGCACTCACAACGCACAGCTCAGGAAAAGAGCCAAAGGAGCAGGAGACAGTGACCGAGGACAGGCAGAGGTGAGGGCTATAGCAGGGGGTTGCAAGGCTCCCCACGAAGGTGCTGTGCCTGTGGAAGCGAGGTCAAGCATTCTGGAGTTATAAGAAGGGCAAAAAGAAGGGAAAATCGGTTTTCATGACTGCCAATAATGCTGGGGTGGGGCAGGCAGGGTCCTGCAGTTGCCGTCCTGCCGAGCCAGCCCCAGGAAGGACGTCGTCCAGCCAGACCTTGGGATTGTCAGGACCACAGTGCTGCTCCTGCCCAGGTCTGGGGGTCTAGGGGTCACTGCCTCCCGCAGTGCTGCCCCTGCTCTGGCAGGATTGTGTTGCTGCTGCTGCTGCTGCTGCTGCTGGGAGCAGGGTGCTTAGCTGGCCCACCACAGCAGGGAATGTCATTGGCAGCTCCTGGAAACCCCAACCCAGCCCCTTTCCCCTGGCAATGCCAGCCAAGGCTGTTGGAAACCACACTTGCTCAATGGTAAAGTGGTTTTGTGGACTGTTTTCTAGATACCCAAATTGTCTATCATTATCTAAAAAATGTTATTTTTGTGACGTTTACTTTATATGTTATACTTTTATCCAGTACCATGTCATTCACAATAAACGCAAGTTATGAAAGTACAGCTGTGCTTTAAGGGTGCTACAGTACAGAACACACTTATAACAGTCTAAGCGGAGAACTCGCATTGAAATGTCTCTGCTCCCAATGGAATAGCATCTCAGTAGTGACTCACTTCACCTTCGCGCAGTGCTCTAAAGAGAAGTCGAGTGGTTTACAGTGAATGCCTAGAGCCAAGGGGGGCCTTTGACTGGTGGGAGACGTTCTTGCAGGATCTCAGTGTCCCACTGAGGCACAGGAAGTGTGCTCCCTGTCACTTGAGTGGGAAGGAATGGCCTTTGAGAACAAGAATTGTAAGGCTCAGTTCTGGAGCCACAGAAACTTGGCTTTATCATTTCTAGGACGGGTATTGCCAGAGGGGCAACTTTCCCATCCGCCTTCCAATAGAAGGTAAGAAGCAGAGTGGGGGGCTGGGAGATAGCACCTCTCTAAGCACCTGCCTGGCAGGCGCAAGGACGTGGGTTCAATCCCCAGCACTGCATGCTTTGCTGGCCCCAGAATCCCAGGCACGCTGAGCCAGCAACTGAAAACGGGCTTGGTGGCACATACCTATAATCCCAGCACTAGGGAGTCTAAGACAGGAGAATCACAGTGAATCTGAGATACATAGCAACCTTGTGTCAAATAAATAAAAATACTCTTTTTAAATAAAAGAAACAGAGTGGGCCTTCGGCATCTGGCGTCCAGGGCGGTGCGCACGTCCCTGCCTGGAGGCCCGGTCTGTGCGAGGCAGGCCCCTTCCTGCTGTAGTTTTTCAGCTTCCGGCTCTGGGGGCATATTTTGCAAACCTACGCTCGTCTTGCTATTCTCCTAACCTTCAGTTAAAACTTAAAAAGCAAAGTTCACTTTGTCTGGAGTAGTTTACTATGGAATGTGAAAATTTATTAAAAGTTCATTATTAACTTTAAAAAAAAATTTTTTTGCAGACAATTCTTCTATTTTCAAAATTTCCCTAAAGCACAACAACAGAGCATTGGCTCAGGCTCTCAGCAGAGAGAAGGAGAACTCTCGAAGAATTACAACCGAAAAGATGCTACTGCAGAAAGAGGTGGAGAAACTGAACTTCAGGAATACCTTTCTTCAGCTAAAGTTAGATAACTTGGTAGGTAAGATACACAGTTTTTCAATTCTAACTTATAATTAAAATCTTTTCACTAAATTAATATTGGAACTCTAAAAATGTTTTGTATATTTCTAACTGTTGGAAGGAATGGTTGAAAGTCGGTGTTGCATAAACCTCCTCAAGGACAGACATCTGTTAAGCAGGTTCCTGAAGTCCAATTCTGGAAGTCCCTGTGCTCTGTAAACCAGGACATCACTGTGGTGACTTTAGATTGTCCAGCATTAGCAATGCTGGGGACACTAGTGCCTTACAAAATGAGCATAATTCCTCCAGTGAGCTACAAGGAGGGAGTCCCCACGAGTCCTAGTCCCTTGAATCTCAGTGTTTCAGTGGCTGCAAGCCACAGTGAGTGGAGGTTGGCGTTAGTGCTTTGCTTTGCTTTTTAATGTATTTGCTACAGGGTCTATGGGGTCTCACTACGTAGATCGGACTCGTAGTGATTTTCCTGTTTTCAGCCTCCCAGGTGCTGGGATTATAGGTGTGCGCCACTACGCCCAGCCTCAATCTCCATCTCAGTGCACCCTGGGAATGGAGCCATGCTGCGTTCTGCCTAAGCAGGCGCTTTAGTCTGCTGAGCTATCTGGCCCGTCCTCAGCGCTTTCCTTTTGAGCTTGAGGTCTGTCCACAGAGTGGGTGGTAAGAGCCAAGGGTTGCTAGGTTGCAACTACAGATTTAGATCTAACATGAGGGCCGGGAGATAGCTCAGCAGTCTAAGGGCCTGCCTGTGCACGCTGTGGGACTTGGGTTTGATCCCCAGTACCATGGTGCTGGTCTCAGAAGTGTGCCGTGTGAGCCACCAGAACTGGGCGTGCTGGCACGTGCCTGTAATCTCAGCACTGGGAGGCTGACGTAGGACTCAACCATGAGTCTGAGCTGTGTAGCAAGACCCTGTCCCAAATAAGTAAATAGATAACTTTTAAAAAAAACTTTAAAAACATAAAATTAAATCTAACACAAGCAGAAATTTTATTTTAAAAAGTTAAATTCCAATGAGTGTCCACCTATATTCACTTGCCATGTGATATTTTCTGAGTAGAGAGAAAAGTGTCTGTAGGAAAATTTGTAATTGCTCTCTCTGTAGCATTCGAAATCTGTTAGTGTACACATGTGTACGTGTGGCTGCTTGGAGCGGGCAGTGTAATCCCTTTTTAGCTCAGAGTGATGTCAGTAGAAGTTGTTCATAAATACGTGATTTGAATAAACTCCAAGTTTTAACTGATTAAAAGAGGCCTTTATTTTACGTGTACAGAATAAGAAGCTTATAGAAATAGAATCACTCCTGAGCAACAACTTGATAGCTGCAATTGAAATGAGCAGTCTTTCTGAGGTAAGTAAATTTTCATGACTGGTGTCATTTTTAGTATTACTGAGGATAACTGAGAGCAGCATCACTGAGAGCAGCTAGAGGTTTGTATTTTAAACTTTGAACAAAGAAAAAATAGTATCTGTCTTAGCTGGCTAACCATGCATTGTCATTTTGTGTTCTTGACTATTGACACTGTTACATAAAAGTCAGATGTTGTCAGCATTACCCACACATTATCAGTAAGGTCGCTGGAACCTCGAGCCTGTTCAGTTGAAGTCCTTCTAGCCGCTGAGCAGGGGGCTTGTGAGCAGGACCCCTCCCCCGTCCCCGGCCCCGCTGCTCCCTGTGCTCGAGACTTGGAGTGTAAGAGCTTTCTTCATTAAGCAAGGTGTGGATAGCAGTTGTATCCGCAAAGCCCCAAGTTAAAGCCTAGATGCTGACAGTAAAAAAATGCAAGAAATGCTACTCTATCATGAGTGTTTTCCTATGTTTTCTGGGTTTTGTTGCAAATCTGTCCTTTTACAAACTTCTGCAAGTCACTTTTAGAGCTCTCTGAGTTTAAACACAGGGTCCCTCCTGTAAGGAGGCCAGAACGGTTTCAACCTGTGTGCTCAGTGTGCAGCCCCTTTCTCAGAATGTCCTGGAGGCTGGCTGCTGTCCCCGGCGCCGTTGGCCTGGTGGCCTGGCGGCCTCGCAGCCTCGGCCGGCGCTGCACGTTGTTTTCTCCGTGTGGTTACGGAGAGGGCAGGAGGGGAAGCGCAGCGGCTGCCTGACATTGGGACACAGGACGTGTCTGTCCCAGGTCTCTGCTCCTCCCGGTTGCTTCTCTCATTTCTCCTCAAGTAGGCAGCAGCCTTTGTTTCTTTACATGAAAGCAGGCAAAGCTAGAAATATTCCCTGGTTTTTCCTTGCGCACAGATGGGAGCACCCTGCGCTCGCGGGCCTCCCTTTTCTGTGACTCAGGCCTGGTGGACTCGGAGCTCTCCAGGCTCCTGCCGGAGCACAGCTAGTGCTCCCGTTTTTCCTTCTCCTCTCCATGATTCCCATCGGGACAGAGAGTTCTTTTGCCCCGTGTCATAAAAACACAAAAGGACTTGGTTTCACTTCCCACTTGGCTTTTTCTTACATCTTTCCTTTCCTGCAGAATTTTTTTCTTCTTATTGCAAGTTTATTAAAATTATAGCAGTACAAATTATCCAAGTTGCAGATCATTAAAAGATTAGCTCATTTAAATCCACATTAAAATAAAAATAAGAAGACATAAAGTAACCCACAAAACAGTGAAAACAACATAGAAGAAATTCACCGGCGAAGTCTCTAAATCTTAAATTTTGAGACAGAAGAGAAAATACTCTTGCACAGCTCACTCATGCACTTTTGTCCTCATCTGGTCCAGGGCTTGATTCATGATCACATTGTTTGGTTTTATTACATACATGGTCATTTTCTTGAGCCTTTGATTTTAGGTTTTCATTTTCCATTGAAGATCTGGTCTTATCCTCATTTTTCAATGTGGTAAACTTTGCTCTCTTGGGTACTTTTATTTTTGAGAATGGATATCAGTCCCTGTTGACCTTTTTTCTCATTACTATTTCAGCTATTATGAGCACCATTTGTAGAATATATTCTTTTTCACCTTCAGGATTTTTTTCTGTGTGAGTTCTTTTTTTTTTTTTTTTTTTTTTGATACAAAGAATCCACTCAGGACCTTGTGCTTGCCAAGCAGGAGCTATGCAACTGAGCTGAGTTGAGCTGAGCTAGATCCCCAGCCCTCTGTGTGAGTTTTCACTTTCTTGGTCTCTGTTTTTCCTTATTTCTGCAGCAAAACTTTCTTGAGAGTTGTGGCTACTGTCACCTGTTTCCACTAAGCTGCTCTCCCTAGAGTTCGTCCTGTTGGGTCAGGATTGCAGAAGCCCAGACAGGATGTGGTTCTCATGGTGCGCTAAGGACTTGTGGCAGCCTCCTCCAGGCAGTCAGTTCAGGCCTGCAGCGCAGGGGTGCCAGCCCTAAGCACCCTGTGCTGGTTGGGAGAGAGGCCTCACGGCATGGCTCCGTGGTGCATCATTTCCTGGCCTTTTAAAGGATTTTTTAATAAACATGTTTATGTCAGAAAATTGGAAAAGAGCAAAAGTAGAAAAGAGTAGTCAGTCTGTCTGTCTGTCTTTCTTTCATTTGCGGTGCTGGTGATCTGACTGGGGACCTTACCCTTGCCAGGCAGGCGCTTACGCTGCTGAGCTATCTCCCCAGCCCTGGTTTGAACTTTAGAAATGTAGGAAAGAACCTAATTATACAAGTGTACAGATCTTGTGCACATATGGATATAGAAATGTGTGTTCCCACACGTAGAAATGTCTGTGAAGTCACTGTGCAAGCCCTGGTGGGAGCACCACAGGTCAAAGATGGGTGGAGGGGCCGTTTCTGCCTCCTCATGTCCTGCTCCCTCGGCCTTGGAAGGCTGGCGCTGGAATGGACCGTGTTGCTGCTGCTGCTGTCCTGAGTGCTTGGATGTGAACTCATTTCTTCCCGTTTTCTTTGTTCTTTTCAAAACCAATTCCATCAGAGCTCCTTTCTGCCATCCACTAGCAAGAAGAAACGGCGCAGCGGACAGTGTGAGTTAGTGCGTCCTCTCTTCGCAAGGTAATTGCCTCAAAATTGGATGAAATACTGGCTTGCAAACTTAGCGTGGAAGAAAGTAGATTGAACTTTTAATAGTTTTTTGTGTGCTATCTTGAAACATAGAAAAAAAAAATTTTTAAATATATCTAGTCCTGGGCCAGCAAGATGGCTCAGCAATCTAAAGCACCTGCCTAGGAAAGTTTAGGCAACCGCAGGGACCACGGCTCGATCCCTGGCACCACATGCTGTGCCAGCCCCACCCCCAGGGCAGGGTGAGGCGGCCATAACACAAATAAATAAATGAGGTTTAAAAAAATAAAATAAAATTATAAATGAATAAATAAATGTATTTAGTATGGGATCTCACTACATAGATCAGACTCTTTTGCAGTGATTCTCCTGTGTTCAGCCTCCCAGGTGTTAGGATTACAGGCATGCACCACCACACCGAGGCATGGGGGGATCGAACCCTGGCTGATGTGCTCTGCCTAAGCAGCCGCTTTAGTCTGCTGATCTGTCTGGCCACTCTAGAAAAATATTTAAAAATAATGAAGTGTATTTCTAATACTGCATCAGCAACAATTGCATTACTAACATTACGTGAGTAAAACAAATCAGACATCCTTATAGAACTCAGATATGAATGTTGAAATAATATGTGGTTTTCTCAATACCTCTAGTGAAAGAGAAAGGAAGGAAAGAAAAAAGACAGGAGACAAGAAGGAAGGGAGGAAGGAAAGAGACAAAAGAGGAAGGGAGAGAGGAAAGGAGGGAAAGCAAGGAAGGAGGCTGGCAGAGAGGGAGGGGGAGGGGGAGGGGCAGGCAGCGCAGATACAGGTGCTCTCCCAGCTTCTCAGAGCCCCTCAGGATTTGTGTGCCCAGGTGACCCTGGGGGTCTGTCACCCTCTGCTTGCCCCCTAGGTTTGTGGGGTCTGACCTGTAGGCCGTGTGCACCAGCCTCCACAGAAACTGTGCTCTCAGTTCCGTAGCCAAGGCCATCTGTAGCTTCCTGCTACTTTCATGTCTTTGTTTCAGTCTGTGTTTTGGTGGGGAAATTGTTTCTGCTGTGTCGCAGATGCCCAAGCTTTAGGCTGACTTTGATCTTTGCTTTTCTCCTGCTGAGAAGATTTATTTGCTAATAAGTCATAGAAAGTGTCCTGTGTGAAACCTGCCACCCTAAAAGCTGGTCACTGAGCCCCAGAGACAAAACCAGCTCAGGGAGCTGACGGCGTAGGCCCGAGTCCTCTGCTGCTTTCCAGCCGGTGTTGTGTCTGTTGTACGACTTGCAAGTTTAAGGTTTTACAGAAGTGCCTCGAGTAAAGGCATTAAGCCAGTAAAGGTACTCGTGTGTTAAAATAATGTCTCTGTCATAGTAAAAAAAAAAAAAAAAGCTCATCTCTAGTGTGTCACTTTCTCTTATCCTAGTTTTATCTATTGATTTACCTGTTATGTACAGTTTTACCTCTTTAAACCAGTACGTTCTGTTTACTATAGCTTTGAAATCATACATTTTATTGTCTTGCAGGTCTGTCAGTCTTTTATAAAAATCTAATGACTTAGGCATATGAGTTGAACAATAGCTTGTTCTCCAAAAAAATTTAAACAATTTTGTTGGGCTAGGGAGACAGCTGGGCGGCCTAAGCACCTACCTAGCAAGTGCAAGGACACAAGTTTGATCCCCAGTACCACATGCCATGCCAACTGTCAAATCAGAAATGATGGCACATGCCTGTAATCTCAGCACTGGAGAGGCTGAGACAGGAGGAGCACTGTGAGTTTGAACTGCATAGTGAGACCCTATATCAAATAAATAAACAAAATTTTTAAAAAGTTTTTTTTTTTTTAATAAGTGGTTTTTGCCGGCATGTTTTTGGGGTTTTTTTGTTTGTTTTGTTTTGTTTTTCTTTTTGAGATAGGATCTTGCTATGCAGGTCAGGCTGGCCTTGAGCTCACTTTTGAAGCCTAGGCTGGTCTCGCACTGATCCTCCTGCCTCAGCCTCCCAAGTGCTGGGATTACAGGTGTGCGCCACATGACCAACCTGCTGGCATGTTTGTAATAAAAATGGTTTATATTTTTACAGGTTTTGTGTGTTTATATTTTTACAGGTTTTGTGTGTTTACGCTACACTGCTCACGTTCAGTGATTGATAAGTGTTTTTCTCTCTTCTGGATATGTTTGAGAGCAGTTATTTGGGCTGCAGTTCTTGTGTGGAACGCCTTTTATAGGGTACAATTTCTTTAGTAGACACATAGGAATATTCAGATTTTCTGGTTTTTCTCAGGATTCTACCAGTCCTAGTGAGGTTTTTCTTTCATGTAAAGCATCATGGTACTGGCATGGAGCCTGCAGGAGCTGTTTTCTTTCTGTGTTGTAAGATTTATAAAATACAGAGCTCCTTCTGTCCTTCCTCCTTGGTGCTAGAGTTCCGTTGCCTTCCAATGAGGACGAGGATGACAGGGAGAAGACGCCCAGGGATGACAGTGTTGTATCGAGGGCATCGCCTGGCACTCTGCTCTCAAGGCCATCTGCACCAACTCGCTGTACTGCGGACCCGTTATTTCTTAAAGAAAATAGTTGGAGTCTGTGTGGTCCAGATGGTGTGGAGCATGGTTCTTCTAGTGTCACTGCACCTCCCAAAGGTGAGAGACTACTTTAAAAATGCATTTTGAGTGTCAGTGTTGGTTTTACTCTGCGCATCTTGCATATATATATATATATATGTATGTATGTATGTATGTATATATATAGTTACTGAGTTTGATCTGCATCTCAGTAACTCTTCACTCCTTGCTGTGACAAATACCCGACACCCAAGATGAAAGAAGGAAAGGTTTCTTCAGCTCACAGTTACTGGAGGTTTCAGTCCATATGGCTGGCTCCAAGGCAGAGTGGCCCAGGGCAGAGAGCAGCAGTTCATGGCAGCAGAACAGCAACAAAATGGCAACAGAGGCAACCGAATAACCAGGGGAGTAGAGAGCAACAGAAGGACTATGTTTCTGTCTCTCTTACAATACATTCAGACTATTGCCCTGGGCTCGGGAAGGTGCACACACTCATAATCCCAGCAGTACTAAGATCCATAATCCCAGTAGTACTAAAACACATAATCCCAGTGGATCATGAGTTAGTCTCAAACTCTAGAAGTCTCCCACCCCAGGACTACAGGAGGCTTTGTGGAGACAACTAGACACAAATCATAGCAATCTGTTAGATTATAGACTTGCTGACTTCCATCATCTAAAACTACTAGTAAAACTTATTTACTGCAGAGTATGTGTGCAGGCTCATCCTGGCGGCACACACCTGCAGTCCCAGCCAGACCACCAGTCTGAGCCCAGCCTGGGCAACTTAGCAGAATAAAAGCTGAAAGTAAGTGCTGGGACATACTAAGGGGAAGACCGTAGGTTCAACTCCAGTACCACAGAAGGAGAGAAGGGCGAGCCTGCGTGGGGATGGTGGTGTGCACTCGCTCCCAGGGCCGGGGGCTGAGGGAGGAGCGGGCCGAGGAGGGTTCCAAGTGTGAGGTTTGGCAGATGCCCAGCGTGTGTTTGGTGACTCGCCTTTCCTTCCCACAGATCTGAAAACTGGTACCATAAGTAGGTATATTGACTTTTTCACAGTTAGGAGCTTTTCATAGTAAAGCAAAAAGTTGAACTGGTCAGGACTGAGAACCGTTAGGCCTGCACTTTGTTTCCGTGTGCTCCTCATGTATGACTCCCGAGTGGCTGTGGAGCCCAGCTTAGCACTGAGTCACTTTTCCTCCCTGCTTGTCCTCACCGCTGCAAGTGGTGAGCAGCCTGGGCCTTTCCCTAGACATCCTCCCCAGTGCCACCCTGGCTTAGCTGCTGTCCTTCCAGCTGGAAATAGATGCCACTGCACTCAGCACCTCCGCTGTGGGGTTGGGCCCCTTCTCAGCAGTGCATGTCAACTGTGACTTGGGAACCCTTGCTAAGTTACATTTTGGGTCATTTCTAGCTCACTTCTCTCTGCGTAGATTCTTAGTAGCATAAGAACCCAAGCAGTGATTTGCTAGCTAGCTATGGTGGTACCCACCTATAATGTTAGAACTGAGTGGGCTGCAGCAAGAAGATTGGGAGCTCATTGTCAGCTCAGTGGCACATAGCAAGTTCAAGGTTGGCCTGGGCTACACAGCAAGACCCTGTCTCAGAAGCCAAAAAAACTCTTTAAAAATTTACCTGCCTCACCCACCCAATTGCTGACCTTACAGGTGTGTACCACCACACCAGCCAGAAAGATTTTTTTTAATTAATAAAATAAAATAACCTCCTACCTATTGCTTTACTTATTTCTGAATTTTATCTTTCTTTTACTTTGCAGAGAGCCATTCCCACTTAGACCCAAGTTCCCAGCATGCTGTGGTGGGCGAGCTGACCAGTGGCCAATGCAGCAGCAATGGGAAGGGGAAGCTGTCTCTCAGTAATGTGACTGCCAGGAAGAAGCGTGGGTTGTGCTTGGGCTCAGACAACCTTCCTGCAGGTGCGCCCCCAGGGGCAGCCTCGGGGCAACAGCAGAGTCGGAGTCCAGCATTGGGCCAGGATGGGGAGACAGAAGGCTGCACTAACGAGAAGAGCATCACAGTGCCCAGAAATCCACCAGGCCTTGCTGGCCTCGAGAGCCCTCCTGCGCCTTCCAGGAAGCCTGGCACAGACAGCGCAGGGCACTTGCAGGAGGGTGAGGGTCCCCAGGGCCAGGTGACTGTGTACGGAGCTGACATGGAGCTGACAGCCATTGACATGAGCACAATTGTCACCGTTACCCGAGGCAGCAGACGTAAGAGCAATAAAAAGGCGGATGACTGTGAAGGCAAGGCTTTCAGGAGGGTGAGAGACCAGAGCTCTGAGGCAAAGAGAGAAAGGCCACAGAGAAAATGTAAAGTTAGTGCAGGTATGGACGCCGAGGGACAAGGTGAGAGTGGGCCGCAGGGAAGCTCTGCATGCACAGGCTGCAGAGGGGACTCGGGAGACCACGATTTCATTGTCAGTACTGCACAGCCGTCTCCGTCAGATCTACTGAGGAAAACAAGCCTTCATCGCGGCTCGGGCCCGGAGGACAGCGCCCAGCACAGCAGGCAGGAGGAAGTGCGTGTGGCCAGCACACAGGGGAGAGTGTCCTCCCCCTCCCCGAGTGCACGCGGAGCCCTGCGAGAGGCAGGCGTGCACAAGCCCCAGAACTCGATAGCAGGTAGTGACCGCAAAGCTTCTAGACTGACAATTGTGATTCAGAAGTTAGAAAAGGATCCCTTGTTCCCAAACCAAGATGTTAAAGAAACCATTTCTGAAAACCTGGAAGTAGTAGCACATGAATTTCAAACAACTAATTTTTCTTCCAAAGAAAATGAAAATGTATTTACCTATGAGATCCAGAATGTGTTGAACAAATGTTTGTGTGATAGGCTGCCTGCTCAGCAGGATCAGCCAAAGGTCAAGCATAAGCAGAAAGTAAGCAGAAAGACAGAAATAATTTCTCAAGCAAGCCGGAAGTCTGAGGATAGTAGTAAGGATGTGCGTGCCCCCCAGCAGAGGAACGCTGTCTTCCATGTGGATAAAGAAACCACTTCCGGAAAGCTAGACGTTTCCAAAGACCTTCACATACTCAGTCCTTTCCTGAGCAATCGTGGAATCCTGTGTGCTCGTGAGGCCCAGAACGTGTTCAGTGTGCAAAAGCCAGTCACCCCTGTGTACCCTGTTCAGCAAAATGAGTCCAGAATTAATAAGCTTAGGCAGAAAGTAAATCGGAAGACACAGATAATTTCTGAAATGAATCATTTTGAGGGTGATAAAAGCTGCTGCTGCTCAGAAAAAGGTAACTCACTGTTCCCCCAGGAGGAGAAGGGAGCGAGCCCTGGAGATGCAGAAGACCTGAGTGAGGTGCAGGCCCCTGGTCGTCCCGCCGATTGCAGGGTTCAGACTGTCTCGACAGTGAAGAAGCAGGTCTATGGTGTGCAAGCTGCATGTCCGAATGAGTCCAACACAGGGAAACTTAGAGAAAAGAGCTGTCAAAGTACGGAAACAATCTCCGAGCATACCCAGGGCCAAGGCCTGCAAGCCCTAGAAAAAGATAACATTGCTTCTCTAATCCAGAAGGATGGCGAAACCATTTCTAAAAACCCAGAAGTCACACATGAGTTTCATACAGTTGATTTTCCCACCAAAGATCATGGGAATTCATACAACTATGAGACCCAGAAAAACCATGTCACCGGTATGCAACTTCCTCTGCAGAAGGAATCAAAGGTGAATAAGCTGAGGCAGAAAGTAAATCGGAAGACCCAAATAATTTCTGAAGTGATCCAGATATACGAGGATATTGACAATGAGGTACATGGCCAAAAAAACTCAGAAGATCTCGATCTTAAAATCAGTAGATCTAAGCGAAGGCTTGATCAAAAAGCCCTTATCGGCGAACACTGTGCAGAAGTCAACAGTGACTTGGCTCCAGATCTGTCTAAACTAATTAAGAGTCGTAGGAGAAAGCCGTCAGGCAAGGCAGAGAGTGCTCTGACAAGAGACCAGGGCAGGCTGGCCGTGCTGCCTGCAGATCCTTCACAGGCCCCCGCCACCTCACAGGCTGGTGCACCATACGTCAGCAGTGGGCCCGATTCTGCCACTGGAGGGCTGGCCACACATCCTAGGCCTCAGAGACCAAGCTCTGTCACTCCAGTCACAAACAGCCACGTTTCCTTGGTGGAAGCAAAGAAAGCTGGGCAGCGCCAGGCCACAGAGGTGACCAGGGCAGTACCCAGAGCGAATCGGAGGAAGACCTCCACGGCACTTCCTCGTCGCTCCAAGGGAGCCTCGGCCCTTGCGTCCAGTGCTGCTCACCAGAGGCCTGCCGGCTGTGAGCACGTGGACCAGGAAAACCAGGGCGAGAGTGGGAGGTCTGTTGGCAGTGAGCTGGACTTCTATGCGAAGGCATTCCAACCTTTCTCTCAGATATATTCACCTGATGTGCAGCGTTCTTCCTCTGATGGTGTCCGTGAGGGCTCAGTGCCTAGGCGTGTTTCTTCTAGTAAATTCGTGGCCATCAGAGAGCACTCTGCCCCTGAGCAATCACTCAGCTCTCAGGGCTGCGGTGACGGGCACGAGAAGATGGAGGAGGTACGAGCCAGTGTGGGCCAGAAAGCACAGAGGAAGCCAGAGACAGGTAGGCAGGCAGTCTGCTGGTTACATGCTTCCTGTTAGGGTTGGCCTGATGGTGGAATTTTAAGCCTGTGCGTGTGTGTGTGTGTGTGTGGTGTGAGTTATAGGCACAGCACAGAGGAATTAAAGTTTAATATGTAGGGAAGACAGCGGTGACTCTTGGCACTCAGGGCCCACACAGCGGGTTGGCAGAGACCACGAAGCCTCAGGAAACTTCTTTTTCGTGTTTTGGAAGGAAGATGAGTGTTTTACATATGTGTGTAATATGCTGCCCGTTTTACCTGACCAGAGCGTTGTAGGCTCCTTCAGCTGTACAACATATAGTGTGGTCAGAGCCCTTTCCTAGGGGTGTAGAGGACAGGACAGGGGTCAGCCCTCCGCAGAAGTGTGGGAAGGAGCGAGGAGAGCAGCGAGGTGGGTGCGCAGAGTTTTTAGAACTCGCTGGAAGAAAGCACTGCAGGCCCTGCGGAACAGGAAAGACTTTTAACCATTAGTGTTTATTTTTTAATTTTTTTTATGTATTTAGTACAGGGTCTACAGGGTCTCACTACATAGGTCAGACTCATAGTGATTCTCCTGTTTTCAGCCTCTCAAGCGCTGGGATTACAGGTGCGTACCACCATGTCCAGTCTCAATCGCTGTCTCAGTGCCCTGGGGTCGGGACCAGCACTCCAGGCCTGGGACCAAACCCTGGCCACTGCGCTCTGCCTAAGCAGGCACTTTAGTCTGCTGAGCTGTCTGGCCGGCCCAGTGTTTACTTCTTATTTACTCCGTTATTCAGATAACACTGCAGAAAATCCAAGGTAGAGAACCAGAAGAAAGCAGGGTACAGAAATCTCCAGGAAGGGAATGGCCATTTCTCGTGTGTGGACTCACTTGAAATCCTATTCTGTAATGTTACTCACCCCACGTTTTTCCTTTCAAATTTGATCCTAAGAATATTTTCTTGCTTTTGTTTGTCTTGGCCAAGAGGATTTGTAACATGTTGTACTATTAGAAGCTTCCCTACCAATTCTTGTGTTTCTGTGTGGAACAAGGATTTCCATATCTGCTCTGAGCACTGGGATCCTCCGCACAGTGTAAAACTTCACAGGAACCTGTCAGCTGGTATGATTGGAGAATAAAAGCACTGCAGACTTCTGTGATGGTTTCTTTCCAGCCTGTTTTAAAGTGTGCTTCCAGGGACTGGTGTTACTCCACACCTGTTGACAAGTATCTGTGGAATTGTTCTTTACAGGTGACAGAACACTGCGGGACTTGACAAACACTGGCTTCTTTTCAAATAACACTTCGAAGTCTGAGAGCGAGTTGGGAGATGGAACCTCCCAGCCACCAAGCAAAAGACGGCGTTGCACACCCTGCAGTCTGAAAGAGCCCAGCCTCAAAAGGCAAGTGAGTGGCAGCGTAGCGTGGGGCGGGTGTCGTGCAGACCAGAGTTCTGTGCCCTGCAGGGGCTGGGCTTCAGTCAGTCCGTTTCACTCAGTTCCCATTGCACCATGGTCACTTTTTCAGTCTGTTAATGGTGTGGCCTCTGATTCTCTTGTCCACATTTATTTCCCACCTTGTTCCCTAGAAGTTCTTGTGGTTTCTATAGTCTTTGCTTTCAAAGAATAACACTTTTTGTTTGTTTGTTTGTATTTATTTATTTATTTATTATTGTCTTTTTGAGACAGAGTCTCCCTATGTAGTTCTTGAGCTCACTTGTGTAGCCCAGGCTGGTCTTGAACTTGTACCAATCCTGCCTCAGCCTCCCAAGAGCTGGGGTTACAGGCGTGCACTATCATGCCCGGCTTATTTATTTTTAAAAACTTCACACATACTTCCTGCCCAATCTGGGGGCACAGGACCCCTCTCAGAGGGAAAGAAGTGTCTCACCCTGGCCATGGCTAGAGTCCTCGAAAGCCAGGGTAAACCTTTTAATGGGGGTGGATCGCAAAGGGGATGTGTCGATGTTGCAGTGAAGCTCATTTTTGCAGAGCCCCTGGCTTTTTACTCCGCTCTAATTTTCTTTGTCTGTTGTCTGTTTACTTGGCTTTTTCTTCCCTTCCTGACTGCACAGCACCCTGTGGGCATCAGGCCCAGCGTCAGCACTTCGCTGCATTGGCTTCTTGTTTGGCTTGGTTTTGTTTTGCCGAGCTGAGGATTGAATCTGGGCCTTGACACAGCTCTGTGCACAGTCTTTCATCATCATCATCATCGTCATTGTCATCATCGTTTATTTACTAAAACAATATTTTGCCAAGTAGACCAGTCCGAGCTTGCGATCCTCCTGCCTCAGCCTTGCGGAGTGCTAGAATTATAGGAAATGTACCACAGTCCCCACATTTTTTTTTTTTTTTTAATGTATTTAGTACAGGGTCTATAGGGTCTCACTACACAGATTGGACTCATAGTGAGCTTCCTGTTTTCAGCCTCCCAAGCACTGGGATTACAGGTTGTTCACCACCACACCCAGTCTCAGTAGCTATCTCAGAGTCCTGGGGACAGGGCTTGCACAGCATGCCCAGGATCAAACCTGGTCTCTGCCCCTGTCTAAGTAGGCGCTTTAGTGCACTGAGCTATCTGGCCAACCCTGTGTCCAAATTTAATTTTTTTTTTTTTGTTTTTTAACATAATTCACTATAGGGATTTTTTATTTAATTTTTTTGTGGTACTGGGGATTGAACCCAGGACCTTGCACTTGCCAGGCAGGCACTTAGGCTGCTGAGCTATCTTCCCGACCCTTAATTGAATTTTTTAAAGCAAATCCCCAATACTGAGTCATTTGATTCCTAAAACACTTCTCTGTGTAACTCTTAAAAAATACTCTCTCTTAACAAAGTTCTTAACAAAACTAGACAAGAACGATCACATCTAGCAAATGCAAAAGTAATTCCTGACATCAGATGTCCTTGGTTACTGAAAACCTGTGTGTGCAGACCAAAGTCTGGTTAAGTGTTTCCAGGCACCTGCCTGCTCTTCTGCCAGGCACAGAAAGCCCCCTGTGCAGAGGTGCAACCCTCACGCCAAGCCAGCAGATGGCAGCAGTGCACAGCTGGCTAGAAAAAGTGAACAACTAGGATCTTTTTTAAAAATAGCTTTACTGGGGCTGAGGAGATAGCTCAGTGGTCTAAGTGCCTGCCTGGCAAACCCAAGATCCTGGCTTCAGTCTCTGGTACCACAAGCCATGTCACTCCCAGAACCCTGGCCACTCCATGCACTCTACCAGCCCTCAAACTGGGTGTGGTGGAACACACCTGTAATCCCAGTGCTGGCGAGGCTGAGACAGGAGGATCACTAAAGTCTGAACTGCATAGTGAGACCCTGTACCAAATAAATACATAAAAGATATTTTTAAAAATTTTTAAATAGCTTTACTGAGACATCAAATGCATCTCCCCTTGTGAATATGTTGCACTCACCCCCACCCATTAAAGTATTAACCCTGGATTTTAGCAGTCTCTAGCCACCGCCAGGGTGAGGCTTCAGCCCCTCCCCTCCTGCCCCTTCCACCCCTTAAGGACAGACAGTGCTGCAACAGCTAGGATCTTTGCCCAGACTTGGTTAGCAGTGCAGCGCGCTGCCCAGGCCGCACAGGGCCCCGCCTGTGGCCATACCTTGTGCTCCCGTTGATCTGGTGGGTTCGCTGCCGTGAGCCGTGCTGGAACACAAACTGGTGGGCCCGCTGCTGCTTCCCCTGCAGTGCGCAGGCGTGAGCCGCACAGAGCACCCCATAGGCATTGTGGCGCTGCTGAGCATTTTCCAGAGCTGCTGCCGCTGCTGCTGCTGCTGCTTGTTGCAGGTTCCTGTCACAGTCAATGAAGGTTCCAAGGCCCAAGGCAGGGAAAGGAAGCAGTGAGGGGCTGTCACAGGTTGGGGATGAAGAAGAAACCTGTCAGGTTTTTTTGGGTGACACAGTAACAGTAAAAATACAGAAAAGATAAAAGAAACCTTTATTCACTCCAAAGACTCAGAGAGGATCCAGGGCAGATGGGGCAGATCCTCCGGCCTGAGGCAAAGAGAGTCGAGACTGGTATGGACTTTTGCTAGGGATGGAGTTTCTGGGGGATGTTTAGAAACGCCTGACGAGCTGATTGGGGTCACCTGGGCTGGGCTGGAGAAACAGCGGGGAGCTGGTCTGTGGGAAGACAAGCTGTCGTTCTAAGGGCTGCGGCCATCTGAGGTGACTGCCATCATTCAGCAGTCCTGCTGGGCCAGAGCCTGTCAGAGCCAAGCCGAGTGGCCCGTCGCCCTCACTTCTGTGTTTGTACTCATTGTATCCCAGTCATCTCAGTGGCGTGCCAGGAGTGTGCTCCATTTGCTTTGCTTCTTTTCTTAAGACTTCACATTCTTTTCTTTTTTTTTTTTTTTTTTGAGATAGGTTCTCACTATGCAGTTCAGGCTGGCCTTGAGCTCACGTTGAAACCCAAGAACTCACAGCAGTCCTCCTGCCTCAGCCTCCTGAGTGCTGGGATCGCAGGCGTGTACCACCATGCCCAGCTTTTACAGTCTTTTGAGCACTCCTTGTTTTCCAATGTGCAGAATGCTCCAGGCCCTGTGGTTTCCAGCCTTGGGGTGGGGTGCTCCTTCAGGAAGCCCAGTTCCCTCAGGACAGACAGGCTATTGAGAGGCGCTAGCGTGCTCCTGCCTGTGCAGCGTTGCCCAGCTGCCCGCCACTGTGCCACAGTGCCCTCTCACCTGGTGGCCAGAACTGCACACATCCACGTCTCCAGGTCTCCAGGAGCTGCTGCCGAGAGGGGCCCCTCTGCCCCACTGCAGGCTCCCGGAGGGTGTGGAGGATCATCTCCCTGCACACAGGCTGGAGGGGTTGGCCTCCTCCCAGTGAGCCCCTTCCTTAAAGCCTGTTGTGGAGAGATGCAGGACAAGCATACTGGCCAGACCATGCCATGGCACCTCACCAAGGTCATCAAGTGACTTCGTAGCAGTGGGGCAGGGATGCGGGGTCCCATTGGAGTTGGCCCATCCCAGGCAGCACTGTGAGTGGGCCCTCTCAAGGACAGAGCTGGGAAAGTGGGTGTGTCACCCCGCAGGCCGTCATAGGACAGTGCTGCTGCGTCTTCCGTGCTCCCTGCCCGGCCACGGGATCCTGGGCTGGTCACCAGGAAACAGTGATAAGTCTGGTTTGGGCCAGGCCTGCAGCAGTTGCCTGCGCAGCTGCTCTGGCCATGTCCCACTGTCCCTGCCGCCCTGGCCTGGCTGCGGTGTGTCGGCCTCGGCATTCGATGCAGTTCCCAGCGGCTTGGGGCCCTTGTCGTCAGCGTGTGTCTCTTCATGGTCTCTAGTTTTCCAGTTGGAGCTTGGTCCTTTCCCCATCAGCAGCAAGCATTCCTTCCTCACTAGGGAAATCTGCCTGTGAGGCGTGCGTTGTCTTTTGACTTTATGTCTTTAATCATGTAAGAACACTTTTTAATGTATTTAGTACAGGGTCTCACTACACATATTGGACTCGTAGTGATCCTCCTGTGTTGAGCCTTCCAAGCTCTGGGATTACAGGCGGCCAGTCTCAGACGTTGGTACAGCGTGCCCTGGAGCAGGGCCACCACCGCAGGCCGAGGATCAAACCCCAGTCCCTGCGTCTGCCTAAGCAGGTGCTTTAGTCCACTGAGCTATTTAGCTGACCCAAAAAACTTCGTTTTTTACAAACAAATTTGTCAGCTTTTTCTCTCTTTTAAATTTTGAGGTGAACCTTTTATGCATACACACCATGGTCAGGGGGACCATATTTTCTTGCACAGTTTATTTTTTATTTGGCCGCCTGGAATCGAACTTGTGACCTGGAGCTTGCCTGGCAGGTGCTGTGCTGCTGCCGCCTCCTGTATAGTTTTTATACTTTTTCACTTCGTACATAAATCTCTTGTGTACGGGCTTCCTTTGTGTGTGGAACGTGGATCAAATTTTATCCTTTTCCCAAATGGCTACCTACTCGGTCCAACACTTTTTTTTTCTTAATGTATTTAGTACAGGATCTCACTACACAGATTGGACTCATGGTGATTCTTGGGCATCACCACGCCCAGTCTCAGTCACATCTCAGTGCACCTGGGGGCAGGCCCAGGGATTGAACTCCTGGCCCCTGAGTCTGCCTAAGCAGGTGCTTTAATCCCTTGAGCCATCTGGCTAGCCCCCAACACCACTTTTTTATCCAAGAGACTGGTAGTGCCCCCCCTTGCAGGGTGCTGAAATTCTGTGTGCGGGATCCAAACATGGGCCTTTTGTGCTAACGTAAAGAACGCGGCGTGTGTCAAATGGACAGGTTGGCTGTCTCACCGAGAAAATAAGATGACTGGTGTGATATTAACACAAAAGTGCTGTGGCTGGTCTTAGCGGGAGGAAGTAAGCAGAGCTCAGAGGAGGGCGAGTCCTGGGCACTGGGACAAGGGTGTGGCCGGGAGGAAGCCTTCGGTGCGATGCTCTCCAGCCAGAAAGTGGCTCTGGTGCTGGATGTAGGGGCAGTGACCCCGATGGCACAGTCACCATCAGCCCTGCCAGTTATAGCTAGAATTCCTCACGTCTGGAAGCCACAGACCGCCCAAGCCCAGTGTCCAGCACAGCTCATGGGCCAGAGCCCCGGGAGCAGGCACCAGCGCTGGGGTGCAGCAGGGTTCGTGGACAGGAGAATGGGGTGCATGGTGGGGGAGCAGTGTCCTTGCAGTCCTGCAGGGGCAGGCATGAAGGGGAGCCACAAAAGGCCCGGAGGTACCATCCCTCATGTGCACGGAACAGGAGCTAGACGGGCTGGCCACGTTGGCACGCTGCAGCATGGCTCCTGCTGGGGCGGTTACCAGTGTCGCCACCACGTATGGTTGTCGTTTGCGTGCTAGAGACCATAGGAAAAGGAAACCTGTGGTAGCCATCACGTAGCGATGTGGAAACCCTGTGTGGACGGTTCTCCCATTGTTAATTCTGCTGCCGGCATTGCAAAGCCTCCTTTGCCTCAGGACAAGGAGAATTTTCTTCCCTGTGTTCCACACTAATTTGAGTCTGTTTTTATTGTTAAGCTTCTCTTTTTTCTATTTTCCAGGAAGATGCGAAGATGATGTAAAGATAGACTCTAGTTTTTCCAAATTCTCAAGCAACGAGAAGTCAGAACAGAAATATGCCTGGGACCACCAAGACACAACACGTGAAAAGTTCTTTTTTCTCCTTTTTTTGGCCTTTTCTTGGCGTATTGATTTATGCATTCTTGTATTTAGATACATATACATAAAATAGCTATTTTTGTAGTATTAAACTTGTAAAATAATTCTGGTCATATAACTTCTTTCTTGCCTGTTTAAGCTCCTCTCTGGCAAGCATCCTTTAACCAAGCAAGCACGATTACCCTTTTAACCAAACGTATTAATAAATACTCCTGCACTGGTTGTGTTGTCGCAGAGCTGTCCCGTTTTGTGTCGCTGTTGACCTGCTTGCTGCATGGGTGTACCCGAAAGCTGAGGTCCTGCACCAAGGAGTCTCCCCCTCCTCCCCCACTTACCACAGCTCCTTACCGCCCCTGGAGGGGCGTGGGAAGCAGGGCTTCCCTGTGGACCCTTTGGCCTCTCTCGAATCTGGGCCTCTGACTAACTGTTCCAGCAACAGGTGCTAAGCCAGCTCGAGTTCACTGCTTTCATCCACTGGTCAGATCTGCCGTGCCTCCCAGGGGACGCGCCTTAGGCCAGCTCTGGCCAGGGCCTCAGGCAGCCCCGGGGGACCACAAAATCCTGTGGGAGACAGCGCCCACAGACCTGATGGAGACAAAGAGAACATTTCACAGCCCCGCCACGTCAGCCTGCGGAGCTGGACTGTGCGGAGCAGCAGTCTCCTCCTGGTGTCCACGGGCTCTGTTCCTTCTCAAGCTGTTGCTAAGACTAGGCCTCCCCAGCTCGATCTGGTGTTGCATCATGTTCTGCCCCTTTATTTCTGTTTTCTTTTCCTAGGTAAATGGTTTTTATTTTATATAGTTATAAAATGGCAACCTTTTACTCTGGTAGAATTTGTTCACAGTGAGAATTTTCTACTCCTAAGTTATCCAAGTACCCGTGGCTTTATTTTTCCCACGTTTAGCTTCCTGACTCGACTGGGTATGGTGGCACACACTTGTAAGCTCAGCATTGGGAGGCTGAGGCAGGAGGATTGCTGTGAATTCAAGGCCAGCCTGGGCTATCTAGTTAGTTCAGGAGCAGCCTGAACCATGCAGCAAGACCCTGTCTCAAAAACCAAATAATGGAAGATTATCAAACTTTGTGACTCACAGTTTATTCTAATACGTGGTATGAAGTGTGGATGCAGGGTTTAGCTTTTCCAAGTGATTCCCTATTAGTTAAAAAGCCCACACCATCCGCTACTGACTTCAAGTGACTGTTGCAGTATCTACAGGCACTTAAATTTATTCCGTGATCTTTCGTCATCTTGTTTCTAATAACCTCTACTCTGGTCTTCACTTTTTAAAGTTTTTTGTGTACTTGGTACGGGGTCTCATTACGTAGCTCGGAGTCGCAGTGGTCCTGTCTTCAGCCTCCCCGGCACTGGGGTTCCAGGCGTGCACCACGATGCTGGCTCTCCGTGGCCGGCGCAGCACGTGGTCCCTGCGCTTGTCACGCTTGGTCCACCGAGCTGTCTTGCAAGCCCTACTCTGGTCTGTATGTTGTAGAGGCGAGGAGAGCTTCCAGGCTGTCTTCATGCAGGCTTCGTGGACTCTCTGCCTACTTGGCTTGGGAGTCTTGTCTTTCTCTGGACAGTGTAAACAGGGACTCGATCCTCCTCTGACTGCCCTCCACAGGCGTGCTAATGGCTGCCGGCTGTGCTCACCGCGCTGGCAGCTGGGCTCGTTGCTTCAGCGCTTCTTTCCAGGCGTTCTCTCGCCTTCTCCCTAACGCCTGCCCTGCTTGTTGCTTTTTCTAGTCCGATTGCACGGCTGTGCCCTCAGAGTGCTGGCGAACACGGAGCCTCGGTACCTGCCTTGCTCCCGATTCCCCCGCTGCCTTACCCCATCAAGGAAGGAGGTGGCTCAGGGATGCGTATTTATAGTCACGTTAAAATAAAACAGCTCACCTGAGTGCTTGGAGCGGGTATCGGACCTTTCCAGCTACCTTTTGGCATCGCCAGATTTTATGAAGACCCAGCCAGCTTTCCCTTCTGCTTGTGTGGCCTCTGCCCCTCGTGTAGGGACAGGAGCAGCCTGCGAGGGCCTTGCTGGGAAGCGAAGCAAAGCGGGCCTGGAGGCGGAGCCTCGAGAGCACCACACTCACGCCCGGTGTCCCGGCAGTGATCCACAGCACTGTCTCCACTCCAAGCCCAGCTTGGGCCTTAACCGCATTCCTTCTCGGGAGTGTCCTACTGTTTCACTTCTGCCAGTAGGGGGCACTGGAAGGGAATGGACAAGCAGAAAGGGCACCAGGATTTTAAAAGGCGGCCGCTTGCTTCTCCTGAATTTCCTGCCAGCACCCGTGTTAGCGGGGCTCTAATTCCCATAGCTGGGGCTCTACATGACATCCACAACGTACAGTTTATTTGGCTCAGTTCAGAGGACCTGGTCACGCGCTCCGAGGCAGAGTGCCACGGCAGAAGATGTGGCAGAGCACAGATGCAAAGTCCACCGTGGCCAGGAAGCAGAGCGGGGAGTTTCTGTGGCAGTCGCCTTTCCCACTGCTGGCCTTCACTGCCAGCATTCTCGTCAGCATCTTGGTCTCTGCGCCTGACCAGATGCGCCCGCAGGGCTTCGCTCACGGCACTCCGGAGCTCCAGCCCCCGTGGCCAGGCCTTTCCACGCTCCTCCTGCAGAGCAGCTTCCGAGGCTTCAAACCTCAGGGGCAGGCACAGGCACCGCAGTGACCCCCACCTTTCTGGCACCTCCCCATCCCTGGACACAGCACCCAACAGTGAGCCCAGCCAGAGCTGGGACGGAGGAGGCCTGGGTGGCGCGCACCGCCCCTCACCACAGCCTCCCGGCCTCCCCTGCTGTCACTCAGGGGTGTGGATACAGGATTCGGGGCTTTTAGAAAACCTCGCCAATACTGTTTTAATTAGAAATGCCCTTGTGAACATATGCCTTTTCATCTTTTATTTCATTTTATGAATTTGATATAGGGTCTCACTACACAGCTTAGACTCGTAGTGATCCTCCTGTTTTCAGCCTCCTCAGTGCTGGGATGACAGGTATGTGCCACCATGCCCAGTCCTGGTGGCCGGCTCAGCATGCTCAGGAGCAGGGCTGACGTGGCATGTGGTGTCTGGGATTGAACCCCTGTCCCTGCGCTTGCCTGAGCAGGCACTTGGTCTGCTGAGCGATCTCACCGGCCCTCTTTTTATTTCTTTACAAGTTTTTTCTTCTTCTGTTGAATTATCTCCTTCCCACTGACACCCACAGTGTGAGGAGGGGAGTCCTGCTTGGCTTATGGCGTCAGGGACCCACATGCTGGCCCAGTGGCTCAGACAAGGTCCTCATGGTGGAAGGGTGTGGAGAGTTGCTGAGTTCACGGTGGCCCAGAAGCAGAGCTGGGGAAGAGTGCCAGCTAGAGACGCCCCTTCCAGAAGTGGCCTCGGGTCACCTGAACCCACCTCCAAAGGCACTGCTGAGCACAGCGGATTCATCTACCACCCGTGTCACCTGGGAGCCACTCACCTCGTCAGGATGACTGCAGCCAGCTGGCACATCTCACCACCAAAAATACCTAGAGACAAGGAAAGCTTCCTGCCGAGGAGAGCCCCGCTCCCAGGATGTGGTCTCTGAGTACCACTCCCATCCAAGGAAGCCATGCCCTTCGGTGAAAGGCTGCTACCGAGCCTGTGCCAGGATGGAGGGGAGGTGGCCTGGACGATTTGTTGTCAGCAAGCAAGAGTGTGGAAAGCTAGCGACTGAGTGGGACTGGAGTGGGGAATGAGTGTGAGGACTTGTAGACCTTGGTGACAGTTGTGTCTGAGCAAGTCATTCCTGTGCGTTTGCATTCCCGTGCACGTGTGTGTGCAAGGTTTGTCGCAGCGCGAAGCCCAGGCCAATCTGCCGTCACCTCGGCAGCAAGGCTGGACTCGTGGGGGCCGGATCCTCACTCTGTTCTTCACAGACACGCTTTGGAAATTTCCACCTCGAAGTTTGTGTTTAGATCAATAAATGGTGCGGGGAGGTTTTCTAGCTGTGCTGAGTGAGAAGTTTGGAAAATGAATGCTGCAGCCCCTTGGAGTTTCCAAGGTTTAGAGTGCAGAGGAAGCCAGAGGGCCCTGCCTGCCGGAAAGGGACCCCAGCTGCAACTAGAAATCCCCGGGCCAGTGCAAACACACACACACACACACACACACACACACACACACGTGCGTGCGCACGTGCACATGGCTTGCTCAGGCAGCAGAGGGCCGGACACCACATGGGGCTGGGGGGGAGAGGCATCACGAGCCCTGCAGCGTCACCAGAGGGGTGGGGCCAGGCGACAAGGCCAGCAGGGTCCACACTGTGCTCCTCTCCACACTGCTGGGCAGCCAAAGCAAAGCCAGATGGAACTGGAGCCAAGCGCACTGCACTTCTGCGTGAACGGTCGCAGGGTGAGCAGGGACACTGAGGCGGGAAGTAGACAGGAACAGGTCCTGGAAACATGGTGGACACTGGGGCCTCTAAGTGGGGACAGCATGAGGAAGAGCAGCTGGGAAAGCCCTGGGAGGCAGTGTGCAGCACGGGGGCCGATGCAGAGGGGAAGGCTCCGAGGGCACAGCGGCGCTCGCGTCTCCCCGCCTCCCCGCGCCCCAGCGCGCTGCCCTGGGTTCCCAGCACCATGATGACGCAGACTGCGCTGTGGGGCTCAGAGGCAGCTCTTGTCGGAAGGCTGCTTCATCCAGGCCAGTGCAGAGTGAACTCAAGGATGACTCAGCTTCTACACTGGAACTGTGCCAGCCGCCCACACACACCGGGTTCTGTCCACAGTGCTGGGGCGGAGGGGGGGGCAGCCTGGAACTTACCCAGGGCTGTGAACCACAGGACAGGAGTCTGCAGGGCAAGCAGGCACCACTCCTGAGCCCATTCTCTGCAAGTGCCTGGTGCCAGAAGCTGTGGTCTCTGGCCTGTGCCTTCACTGATTCTCACCGGGTCTCCTGGCTTCACTAGAGAAACCCTGAGGTCCCACCCGCTGTGCCTGGCCTGGGATCTGGCTGGGGAGAAGGATCCATTGGCCCAGAGCACCCAGACCCACCGCAGCCTGGGGATAGAGGCCGTGAGCCGCGGTGTGGGTGCCAGTGTGAACTCTGCACCCTGTGCCGTGCCCCGAGGCACTCCAGGGCTGCAGCAAGGAGCCCAGTACCTCCAAGCCTCAGTTTCCCCTCTGCAATGCGGAAGAGCTTGTGCCACGAGCTGGGTGGAGACTGAGCCAGAGAGAGCAGCCCCGTGGATGTGGCTGCTCCCGTCTGCTGGCACTGGGCCACAGGCATGGCCACCACGTCTCTGTAGCCAGGAAGAGGGGCATGGCGCAGAGGAGGCAGCCGTGTGGGGCTGTCCTGACTCAGCCTGCCTCTCCTCGCTGCCTGCTACCCCTGGGGCGCCCTTCTCCTGCTCGCTGGTTGCTGGCCCAGTCTCTGCTCCGCTCCGCTCCGCTCTGCTCTGCTCGGGGCCTGGTTGTGTGGAGCAACAGGCAGGGGCCCTGCCTGGTCCTGCTTGTGCCTGAGCAGTGCTGCCCTCCGCTGCCCACAGGCTCAGTCCAGGCTCCACTATGCCCGGGGCTTCGGGGACTGGAAGCTCCTGCGCCCTGCTCCTCTCGTCCACCGCCTGTGCCCTAGCTCAGGGAGGACAGAGTGAGCGAGCCAGCAGCACTCCAATCATGGTCTGGCCCTGGAGCATACAACAGACTGCCAGCCCCACCCCACTCCACCCTGCTGAGCCAGACCTTGTCCCCGTGGACAACAGCTCTGTGTACTGCCACCACACGTGAGGGGGATTCCACACAGCTGTGGTGGCACAAGCCTCCCATGGGGGCTAAGTTTCCTCTTGCAGAAAGTATTCCCAGGCAGAAATTGTGAGGGTGGTCACGAAACTTCATGGTGTTTTCGGGGTTTCTCTTCTCTTTGCCTGCATTGCTAGTGATGTGTTTTCTCATGGTCTAAGGTGGCTGTAGAAGTTCCAGCCATTTCATTTCTATTCCAGACAATTAGAAGGAAAAGGCGAACGTATACCAGCAAGAGAGACAGCCGGCAGTTTTTGCTCTTAATAGTTTCTGTGTTCTCTTTGCTTCTGCCCAGTTGCCCCATCAGTGAAGACCATTCCTCCCTCCCCATAGCAAACCTCCCAGCCAAGCCGTTCATCTGATGAACAGGCAATGGTTGGGAGCCAGGTTCTGGCGCTGGGTCTGGGATGGGAGGGGACTCCGGAAACAGATCCGCCTGCTCTGTGTACCCATGTGGGGTCCGGGCAGCTCGCCAAGGTACATCGCTGAGGAGCTAGAGGTCAGCTGGCACCTCGGGAGCTCGGGGGCAGACATGCCTAGGGCAGCGTGCCTGCTGGCGGGGCATCTCTGGCCTGGCCCCTGGATCCTGGATCCTTTGGTCATGGAGACTCCATGCCGATGGACAGAGAC
>PVKN010007183.1:0-27103 GCA_004027915.1 Capromys pilorides
GCAAAAATTTTGTAGGGTTCCCATCTATTTTACTTTTGGGAACACCGTGGCTAATCAGCCAATGCCATAGGTCTATGCGCATCAGATTATTCCAGTCATTGTTCCGCTTCTGCTATCCACAGCAATTACGTGCTACCACTCGACCTCTGCCACTTCGGGATCCAATCAAGCCCATGGCCCTTAAATTTCCTAATTGAGTAACTGCTGTCCCCACCATAAGGTCTGGCATACAGAGAAGAGCAATGACAGGGCTCTTCAGGCATGCTGGTGCTCCCCTCACAAATCTGTTTCTCAAGGTGTTAGTGAAAGGCATGTTTTCAGGATCTTCCAAATGTGGAGGATTAGGTTTAACACAACAGATCCACTCCAGCATTCCTATTTCCCTAAGCCTCTGGATCCCTTCATCTACAGTAAACCAGGGAATATCAGGCATCTCTAACTCATTCACTGTGGGCCATCTTTTGAGCCACACTTCTGCCAGCCAGCCAAATAGACTATTAATACCTTTCTTTACTAAACGAGCCATAACATTAAATTCAGAGTCCCTACTTAGTGGGCCCATATCAACAAACTCAGCCTGATCCAAGTGTATGTTTTTTCCACCATTATCCCACTCGCATAAAATCCATTCCCATGCTTGCTCATTAGGCCTCTGTTTATAAGAGTTAGAAAACTCAAGAACTTTGGGAGAATAGCGGATCTCTTCATGAATCACCTTATGTACTTCACCTTTAGGTGACTTCTGTGATTGAAGCCTGTTTATGGGCCTAGAGGCAAAAATGGGTGATGAGGGTGGGTTCAGAGGAGTTCTACCAGTATTCTGTTCATTCCATGCAGGATTTGTTTCTCCAGATATATTAGGAGACACTAACATGGCAGAAGGTAAAGGCAGTGATCCCTCTGCCAAAATGGGTTGTGAAATCTCTTCCTCGGGCAGAATAATTTCATTGGCATCTAAAAACTCAACATCCTCAACCTCCTCAGGATCCTCCCACACACCTCCATTCCAATGCATGGGATCCCATTCTTTTCCAGTCAGTGTTCTCACTTTCGCTTCAGATATCCTTAGAGGCTGAGCATTTAATTTACATTGCAGTTCAGCCAGTTGAATCATGAGGGACTGCATTTGGGTGTCTACAACCTTCACCTTGTAGCTAAAAGAGAGGAGATTATCTGCCAGGACACACTTAGAAACCTTTAAAATTTTTATCTGAGTCTGGAGGTGGGAAATGATATCTTCAAGCTCCTTATTTTCATTCAAAAGTTTGACCAATGAAGCTAAGACAAACCAGCCGGCATCACTATATTCTTTACTTTGCCAACGAGGTTTAAAATTTTTCTTCATGGAATCTCTAAATTCCTGAGATCTCACAAGTGGTGAATTAGGGTAATCAAATGGATCTATATGGCATGTTAGGTTAAAAACCTCCTGCCAAGGAGTATCAATACGCTCCTTAATATCAGAAGAGACCACGGTGTCTTTAGGTCTCATTAAATCTCGAAGCCAATTCCAGGAACACTTAAGGCCATTAAAAAGTGCCATCACTATATTCTGTTTTTCTAACTCCACTCCTGTTACCATATTGTGTTCTAGTCAGGGTTTCACTAGAGGAACAGATATCATACAAGGAACAGATATAACACAAAATGTGCCAGTCTGAGTCAGATGGGGAAGTGTGCTGACAGCATCTGCGCACTGCCCACTGAAGGATTCAGTCCCAAGGCTTTTATACTCACTGTAGTGTTCCATCCCTACCAGTCTCTACTGGTCTTAACTGGTTTCTACCAGTTCCTAACAGCCAGGGTCAGCCATTGTGTCTGAAAAAAAAAGCAGAAGAATCTGCTACAGAAAGCTGAAAGGTACAAACTAGAGGCTGACAAGTCTGTGCAGGAAGCCAGGAAATAAATTCCAAACTGAGTTGTTTCGGGGCAGGGCCCTCATGGCTCACAGTGTGAAACAGCCAGGCAGTGCAGCCAAATTGAAACTGTATCAACCACCAGGCATCTAGCCAAGTTGACACAATGTATCAACCACTACACCTAGTTTTTTGAGGAATCTCCATACTTATTTCCACAGTGGTTGCACCAATCTACTCTCCCACCAACAATGGAGGATGGTTCCCTTTTCCCACAGCTCCTCCACCATTTGTTATTGGGGTTTTTTTTGGTTTTTGTTTTTGTTTTTGTTTTTTTTCCAGCTGCTTGTTTTCTTGCTTGCTTTTTAATGTATTTAGTACAGTGTCTACAGGGTCTCACAACACAGATTGGACTCGCAGTGATCCTCCTGTTTTCAGCCTCCCAAGCACTGGCATTACAGGCCTGGGCCACCACACCTATGTCTCAGCATGCTGTGGGAGCTGGCCACAACAGCATGCTGGGAAATCAAATTTGGTTGATTTCTTAGTGATAGTCATTCATTCTGGGGGAAGACAGAACCTCAGTGTTGTTTTAATTTGCATCTCTCAGATAACTAACGAGGTTAAACTTTTTTTATATATTTATTTGCTGTTCGTATCTGTTCATCTGAGAAATGCATATTCATCTTATATGTCTATTTTTGGATTGGGTCTTTGAATTGGGATTTTTTTCAGTTCTGGACAACTGGCCAAATTTTTTTCCTAATCTGTAGATTGTCTTTTTACCCTGCTGGTGATTTCTTTTGTTGTGAAAAAGCTTTTTAATGAGATAGTATCTTTTTTTTTTTCAGTACTGGGGATTGAACTCAGGACTCTGCACTTGCCAGGCAAATGATTGTTCTTCTGAGCTATCTCCTCAGCCCTTAATGAAATGGTATCTCATTTGATGAATCTTTGTAGTGTTTCCTATGTAGTCTGTGTAGTTTTATTCATGAAGTTTCTGCCTACCCCTATGTAGTCAAGATTTCTACTTATTTTTCTCCCAGTAGATTTAGTGCTTCTGTTTTAATACTTAGAGCTTTTTTTTCCAACCTTTTTTTGTCACATATTTGCAGTACATAACATTTACATTCATCATAGGTAGTTGATACACGAACATGATACATGCAATTCTTTTCAAGCCTCCATTTTCTCCCTTCCCTCCATCTCTTGGCCCCCTTCCCATTTGAAAAAGATCTACATATCTTTCTGTTTTGTTATCCATCTTTTATTTTGCACTTTAATTTATTTACACTTTGGGCTTCTCATATAAAAGAACTCATTCATATTTAAGCTTGTGTGCAATTTATTTCATTTAATATTATTTTCTCAAGTTATATCCATTTTCCCACAAATGACTCAATTTTCTGGCACAGTTGTATTACATCTTTTAAGTACTACATTTTTGCTGTCCATCTATTCATCTATTATTGGCTTCTCACACACACTGTGAGCTTCAACTTCTCAGGGAGTCTATCTCTATCCTGTACCCTCTCTGTGACTATCTCTTGTGGACTTCTCCTTCCCAGTCCCTGTGCTAGAGTATCCAGAAACCCTGAACTGTAGTTGTTATGGCTTCTGATTCCTGTAGCAGCTCAGCTGTCAACAACCCCTTCCCCACATGGCTCCCCAATAAATGTTCTCCAACGTGACTAGTGCTGCACTGGATTTCTTCTCTATTCTAGTCTGTCATGTGGATCAAGTTACTTTAAGGGCAAAACCCTATGGTATTTTGCAGCTTATAATATCTGTGGGTTTATCATGGGGCTTGCACAGCTGATCTTTGCTTCTTCATGGGGCCTATGCCCCTCTGAGCTTCCCTTTGCCTACACAGACAGGAGCTTCTCCCGGGGAGCAAGGGCTAGTGTTCCCAGATACTCTGTTCTTTTCTTTGCATTGTGTTCAGTTTCTCCATTTTCTCTGTAGCTTTTTGTTTTCTGGGCAGCTTGTTCTTATACTTTTTTTTTTTTTTTTTTTGTGGGACCAGGGTTTGAACTCACAACTTTGCACTTGCCAGACAGGCACTTGTGCCACAGAGCTATCTCCCCGGCCCCTGGGCAGCTTGTTCTTGATTCCTCAAATCAGCTTCTTTTTTCTTCACTCATTTTCTAGATGTCTGGATTCCAGGTCCCAGGGAAACTGTGGTTTGCTGCCAGTCTCTGCCATTTTTTTTCCTAGCTCTCCTTGCATTCTGTATGTGATAAGTAAGGATGAGGCATTAAATCTGGGGCCATTCTCATCACCCCAACATTGCTGAGGCTCAGGAGGATCACCATGAGTTTGAGGCCAAACTTGACTCCACAGTGAATTCAAGGGCAGCCTGAACTACATAAGCCCTGTTTTTAAAAAAGAGAGAGAAAAAAAAAACAAGCTAGGCATGATGTCACAGACCTATAATCCCAGCACTTGGGAGGTGGAGGCAGGAGGATTACTACAGACTTAAGGCCACCCTGGGCTGCATACCAAGGTTAAGGCCAGGTTGAGCTATGTAGTAAGATCCTGTCTCAAAAAAAATAAGACTAAAAACAAACAACAAACATTTACAGAATACTTTAATGAAAGATTCTCTGATATGTGGTTCATGACCAGCTATTAGTCCTGTTATTTTTGGTCAGTTCAAAGACCTCACTGGTAGGACATTTTTCCTCTGGGAAAAAAGACTCAAATCTTTTTATCTAAAACCTGGAGCCATGAGGGAAGATGATCTCCATGAGTTCAAGGCCAGTACGAGCCCCAGAGAAAGACCCTATCTCAAAAAGACAGTAGATAAACAAAGAAAACCTAGAGACAGTGTGTGTGTCAGTGGTGCTCCCTGGATGGGCACTGGTGCAAGGATTTTCAGTGTTCTGTAGTCCTAGGTCTCAGGAAACCACAATTGTGTTAAGCTCTACAGTGGTTTTAGTAACTTAGAAAGTTATCAAGCATATCTTGTCAGCAAAACAGCTCTTTCATCTTTTAAATGTCTCTTTTCTTTTTTATAAGTCTTATTAAATTTTGAATTTACCAGAGCCCCTTTGTCTTACCACTCTAGCGCAGGCCTGGCTCCTAATAAAAGGAAGGTCAAGGAGTGGCAAGGGGAGTCTACCGGGATTCTGATTTGCTTGGGATTTGGAGGACACAGCCAGATCTCTAAGCCCCACACAAGACTAGTCCACAATGTGTAATTACCTTCCCACTCTGTTATGATCACAAGGCCACAGCTCAAGGGTAGACACAGCGTTTCCCTCCATTGACTTGCCTTGTGCACTAGTATGTTCTAGTTACAACACATGGTGGAGTTCCTGCACAGGCCTTTCCTTCCACATGCATCCTTTGCCCATGTGGATTTTCTGCCTGAAACCCTCATCTCTTCAAGGCTCAACTCCAGAGTCTTGTGACCCCACCCTCACCCCCTCAGCATGGCAGACAGCTCTCTCCCTGCTCTGTTTGTTCCAATGCTGCTTTCATCAGCTCTGAATTCCCACAAGGAAGCACAAGTAGCTACAAGAGGTAAACCCCAAATCCCAATAACTGCACACTGTGAAACCTTATTTTCACGATGTAAGGTCTAGGCAAGTGCTCTCCCATTACCAGGATCCCAGATCTCTTCTTGTGGTGTGGTGTTGACATCCTGAGACTGTGGGGCCCCAGTGGAGAAGCAGTAGAAATATCATGCATTGTCTGTGTCCAAACTGGTGGCCAGACCTCAGCCATATCCACATGAACATACAAGGGAGACGGGATGCTGATGGAGCCAGGGAAGCAGAGGACACTGGTTGAGTGACACAGACCAGTCCCACTCCCTCCCTGAGCACGCAGATGCTCCAGCTTCCTCATATCTTCATCTTTATGCCTCACACACCATAGATACCCAGGACACATTCAGGATTGCCAGCTCCTGTGGCTTCCAGGGAGCTCCATGCCTGGGTCAGGTTGCAGAGAGTTGGCCATTGCTGCCTCAGTGGTGCACACAGTGTGAGATGCTTCTCTGCCAAATCACCCAGACAAGGGCCAGGATGGAGCAAAAGTGAACTAAAAGTTTGTTAAATGAATGAGTAAATTAATAATGAGTCCTCAGAGAAAATCAGAAGTCTTTTGTCTATGTGAAGTTAGGAAATGCTAACTGAGAAGATGACGTTCCAATCTGATTTTGACTGACTACTAGAATTTTACAAGAAGAAAAAGTAAGAAATGGAAGCTGAGGCCTACTTCAGGACCTTATACTTGCCAGGCAGGTGCTGCACCAGTGAGCTAAGTCCCCAGCCCCAAGTAGCAGCTTTTGGTTATTGTAGTTTTGTTTATTTCATGATCAGAAATTTAGAAAATAGTCAAATCTTTATAAGCCAACTTTTTTTTCCTTTGAGTATTCACATAGCATAACCACTCCAGGGCTGGAAAAGAGGAAACATATAATCTTATACTCTCTGTAATTGCTGTTATTGTAACAGCACTGATTTGTACCTTCTAAAATGTTTTTCTGAAAGTTTTTGAGGAATGTCAACACAGAAGCTGTGCTGGGGTGGTTTCTCCTCAGAGAGACTTGGCACTGGATGAGGAGTCAGAGAGCTCCCAACAGACCTTCCTCATCCTGCACTGCCCCCAGCCCTCAGAGCTGGCTCTGGATTACAGTCACCCATTGCCCTGGTTAGGATGCCATGGGTACCAATCACTTCATTTTTTTAAACTTTATTAATTTTAATGAGAAAGAAATAACAAAGTTTCAAAACAGGTTAATAGGACAGTTACAATAATTAATACATTGCATATTGTTGTCTTCATAGTAGTTATTCAGAATACCAGGTGCAGACATGATACCTTGTCTAAGCACTATTAGTATAAATCTTTCTTCTCATAGAACTAAGAGAAAGTAACTGTGTATTTATCCTATTTTTTTCACTACGAAATGGTCCTTCATTTTAATCCCCCATTTTTGTTTTGTTTTATCAGAGATGGATGTTCCATTGCCATTCAAATATTGTAAGTGCATGAATTCAACAAAATAACCCAATATAGTCCAATAGTCAATAATAGTAGTGAGGGCTGGCGAGATGGTTCAGTGGTCTAAAGAACTTGCTTAGGAAAGCTTAGGCAACTGCAGGGACCACAGTTCGATCCCAGCACCAAATACTGTGCCAGCCCCACCCCCAATGCAGGCTGAGCCGGTCATTAAAAATAATAATAATAATAATAGTAGTGAGTTATAAGCAGAACTGGCAATGTCAGAGGCTGCTGACTTGAGCGTTCTACAGCTCAGCATATTAATATGGCTTTACTTTTTATATCTCATGGTTAGACTTTCTGCTGGATGGTTAAGACCAAGATAAAGCAAGACCTATATAACACAAAAAATGTAACTTTTGTATCTGACAAAGTCAGTCAAATTCCCTCAAGTTTTACCCTGAAACCATGTACAGTGGTTTGTAGATCTGTGGTCAATGCCAGCCTTCTGGATGAGTCACAGCCATTGCTTGACCAATTTGCTCTATGTGAAAGCCTGAGAGAATGTTTTCTCTCTAGGTGACTCTCTTTAGGCATGCTATATATTGCCAATCACTTTCCTCTGTGGTCCCATAATCTCCTTGAACAGAAAATTTTGGACACCACTGAATTACAGGATGTTACAGTACAACTTCTCTTATGTCCTGAGTCCACACTGACCTTGGAGAGCTAGGGCCACAATATTGGCTATCCTTGTAGCCCTTCTTTTTCTCTAATTTTTTGGTCTGCAAACTTAAGTTGTTAACTCTCTAGAAGAGACGCTTAATGGTATTATTACCCTATAACATAGGCACTGGAGCTTAACAGCACTATCTTTCTGAATATCAACCACCTTAGACATAACATGGAACTGGTATTTTCCAATAATCGTTGATATTCTAAATTTTAAATCCCTATAGAATGTGAAAAAACAATTACACATTTTCAGCCCAATCCCTTCAAATACACAGATTCTTAAGATGATTTCCCAAGGGAACTGTAATAAATGTGCATCACAAACATGTACTAGCAAAACTAAATAGGAAAACAAGCATGCAAATTTCTTTTCTCCCATAAGCCATCAGGAGATAACACGGTCTAAGAGCTCATTTTGGAGCCCAGGGACAAATTTCAGGGCTCTAGGCTGCTTTCTGTGATTAGCTAATCTTGACTTATCTTTTGTGAGTGACTGATGGCTGCTGGACTTCTAAGAAACACAGTTCCTACATGAACTACGACTCCTAGCCTTACATATGGAGTGTGAGGACAAAAGAAGGAGAAGTTTTCTTCTTGTCTATCACTTATGAGGCAAGAAAGTTTTACCTACTGAGACTTAGTAGCTTTGCTAAAAATTCCATTGGCAAAAAAAGAAAAAAATCATTCTTAGCCCTAGACCAACGATGAACAATGCTGTGAAAGTTGGTATAACTAGTGCTGATTTTATCCTTCGAGCCAGGGAAGGGGCCTGCCATCATCCACGCCTGAGCAAATGGTTCACTAGGCCATAAGTCATACCTACCACACTTGAGGAGCTTCAATCCCTGCGACCTCGATTTCAACATTCCTAAAAGTAATATTATGGTATTTAATAAATACACTTGCCCATTGTAGGAAGAAACAAAAGAACAGAAAAGAAACAACACTTGGTTTCTTACCTTGGCATAATTTCCTTGTATTCACATCTTATTACAGTGTTTTCCTTCATGAGGACTCAACCCCATCATCAGATAATTAGCCAAACAGCACAGCAGTTGTTTTCGTTGGGTAACTTGGGCTCCTATGGTGACACACTTATCCCTTTGAGGGAAGGTCGTTCTCAGACAGAAAAACATCCTCCATCACAGGGGAAGTCTAATCCCTCTTTGGCCTGATTGCAATCCCTCACTGCTGGGTAGGATTCTTTCGGGGGGTGGGGAGCATTAGAGCATAGTTGATAAAGCAGTCCAGAAACTGGCATGTTTGGTCCACAGAAATACTATATGAGCCCAAGAACCTTTACGTTAAGCAACAAGCAGGTGAACAAACGAAGACAAGAGATAGTGCCTTCTGTCATTACAGAATGTTTGAGAACAGTTATGATGAGGCTGTTTTCAGTGCCTTAGCCTAGCTATTAAATGGGAGCCTAACCATACACCAGCCAATATTAACAGAAGGAGCCAGTGTTAGCATCTATGCCTAGTCTTTAATTTTTTAAAAAAAAATCTTTTATTGAATTATTTGTTTATTTGGTACAGGGTCTCACTACACAGTTCAGACTCGTAGTGATACTCCTGTCTCATCCTCCTCAGAGCTGGGATTATACGCATGTACCACCACACCCAGTTTCAGTGACCAGAACAAAAGCACGGCTTGAGGTACTGGGGATCACCCAAACCTGAACGCAGGTCCTTGTGTTTGTCAGGCTGACACTTAGACCACTGAGCTATCTCCCCAGCCCAGAATAGTCTTTAATCGATAGCAATAAGCATATTTTACTTAACCAAGAGCCTATGAACATTTGTAAGATGATAGGCCCTTTATTTCCTCGGACGTACTTCAGAAAGCACTTTAAACCTTGAGATTAGTAGAAGAAACTGAAATAGAGAAGGCCGGTTTATCCACAGCTCTCTGTATGCAGAGGGAGGGCTGTTTATGGAAGTGGTTCCGAGGCATGGACCCCCTGCCAGAGGACGAGGGGGACTGGGCACAGGTCCTACAGCTCTGCCTCTCTGCATCCCACTGGTTGGATTTACAGACAGAGCTTCGGTTATGGAAACTTTTTGAATTAAAAGTGTTTGAAAACTGCTATTGAAGATCCTAGGCAGTTCCCCCATCTTCTTTGAAGGTCAAAAAGAAAATAAAAATAACCTTCAATTGTAGAAAGTATAATTATGTTATCCAAAATAAAAGCACAAAATCTATAAATAGTACTGTCACCAAGGAAATCTGTATCACTTTCTCTTCTGTAAAGCTAAGAATTGTACAGATTGTCTTTTTAAATATATTTAAAACTGCAAACAGAGCATCTTGTAAAAATCTTAATGATACAGAAATATAAGCAAAAAGTGAAAAATCTCATCACTTACATTCCATTTCCCTGTAAAGAGACTTAACAGAAAGTTTGACTGAATTGTTATTTGTTCAACTGATGAGCTCTATAAACATTTACCATTTAAAGTAAAGCTGAAGATAATACAAAGTAGAAAATAAAATTATTGATATTTGCTGTTGGTATCTGTTTTCAAAGTTGCAATTGAATATGGATATAGACAAGTGAGATTTTTAAAACAAAAATGGTAAGACTGTAAAGCATGATACTCAGTGGAAAATCTCATCTCACAGCTGTTCATATGGTTCTGATGTTAAGAATGACTGATATTAGCTACGTTTTTTGAGAAAAGCTATTTAGCTTCTGTAGGTGGTGGTTGGCTTGTCTTTTCTTTTTTGTTTTTTACTACTGATGAGTGCCTAGCTACGGGTCTAGCCCTTTTTATTTTGACACAGGGTCTGGCTGAACTGCCCAGACTGGCCTCAAGATTGCATTGCTCTTGTGTCAGCCTCCAAGTGTGTGGGACTGGACGAGTGTGGTGCCCTGCCCAGCAGCCAGCCTACTTTTCTCATGTGAATGTTAAAGGGAGAAGACTTTCTAAGTTACATAAGTATTCTCAGATTTTACTGTTTCACTAATCTGTAATCCTTGGTTATGTGGAAACCATACAGTTTCTCTGTATTTCCACATTTGAGTCAGTCCTAGCAGCTCTCTTAAACCTGCTCTGGGACCAAGGAACAAGTTCAGTGTTTGGATTTTAAAAACTTCCACAAAAATGGGAAAAACTAAGGCACTTAACTAGCACTATTGAGGAATAATGTGTTAATTTTTGTGAATAACTGATGCCTATATTGATTGCCAATTTTTTTATTCTAACATTTCCTATAAAGAAAATCCCTGTATTATACCATATATTTTAATTTCTTTCACAACAGAAAATGTTCCCATTTGTTACATTTAACTATGAAGTCTCTCCCAGGTTCTCCAGGACTAAGAGTTTCATTTTCAGGGCAGCAGTATTCAGAGGCACAACCTGGCCAGGTGGCCAGACCATGGGGCGCTCCTAGCTGGATAGGCTACAAGGATGTGGGTCCCAGGTGTTGTCTTTGTCCGCCTCCCCGTCTCCCACTCCATGTACCCTCTCCCCCTCCCCCTCCTTCCCTCTTTGTCCATCCTCTCTCTGGCTCTCCATCTCCCTGCACCTCCTGCCTGCCCTGAAGTGAGCAGCCTTCTTTTACTACACCCTTCTGCCTTGAAGTTTTTCCCTCGCCACAGCCCTAAAAGCAATGAAGCTCTGACCATGGACTGGAATCTCTGAACATTTTCTCCTTTCTGCCTTTCAGTTCTTTGTCAAGTATTTCATCACCATGACGCACAGCTAGTCTATAAACACCACATCTTGTTTGTTGGTTGTCTTGAGGATGCAGAACTGCCTTTCTGTACATCCGTTATTTCACAGAAAATCCTTCAGGCCCAGTGCAGGTGTGGATATTGTAACTGAGGCTTCATTCCATGGCAAGTAACATTCTGAAACCATCTCACACTGGCTTCATGAAAACGAGCTCATTTGCTCACTTCACAGAAAATAGTTGCTCCTACATGGGACAACAGTAAGGTTATAAATTTTGAGGGGTTTTTGTTCTCACATTCTATATTTCATGTAGAATTAAGGTAAAAACTGACAGCTGTGTGAGATGCCTCTCTGGTTCAGCCTGTGCTTTGTAAGGAAGTGGTGGGGATATAATAATATAGGAGTCTTTCACATGTTAAACACAAACCTCTTGAAACTAAGAAAATGATTTCTTCAGGAAGAGGATCTTGTCTAATTCATCTTTGTCTTTGTGGCCTAGCACAATGTCTGGCACATACTGACCATGCAAATATGTGTTGAATTCATTTTTTTCACATAATCTTCATTAGATTATAGTAGTCCCTCACTTATCGTGGAGGTTATGTTCCAGACACCCCTGCCGTAAGTGAAAATCAGCAAAGTAGCGATGTTATATTTATTTTAGTATTTATATATGCTTTAAGGTTTTATAAACTCTTCTCACACTCTTATAAACCTTTCCCACACTCTTAAAAACACATATTCTTAATCATTTTCTAAACTCAGAAGCCTATGTAATTCTAACAACATACATATACTATATGGTACTGCAAATCCCATGATATAGCAAAAGATCTATGATAAATAATTTAGACTAATATTTTTTGAAACCTGTCTTTCAAAAACAGTGAGTCCATGAAAGTAAAACTACAAAACAGCAAGGGACTACTGTATTCAAATTTGCAAGGATTTTTTTTTTCTCCTCTACTGTAATGCTCATTGTATCCATTAGATGAGGGATGAATTTGGGCACCATCCAAAAGAAAGCATGAGAGAGGTGTCTTAAACAGTTGCATCCTTGATCTGCAAGGGAGAGCTGCCACAGCTGCTCCAAGGTGTCCCCAGGCCTGCCGAGCCCTCCACTGTTCTGAGTATAGAACTTCCATTCTCATGGTTGAAAGGTGGTTGCCACTCCTTCAGGCATTGTATCTACCTTCCAGGAAAGAGTAAGGGAAATGTTAGAGGGCAAAGAATGAAGAACATGCTCTCTGAAAGGCCTTGCTGGGGACCCCCACCCACATTTCTTAAAGAACTGTGACAAATGGTCACCTTGAGCTGCAGCAGTGACCAGGGATTGGAATATTTGGCTCTTCAGCCTCTACAGCATAGGAGTCAAGGGAGAAGAGGTTAAGATGGGCATTTATTGGCAAAGCTGCAGTCTGTGTTACAGTTTCTTGGTATAAGTTTCTCTCTCTTGGCATACTATAAGTCTGTGGAATATAGAGGACATATTTTGGCAATCTAAAAAAGTCCATAACAAGTCCTAGGAAGAGATGATATAGCACCTACCACAGAGTCTAAGATACTATGGGTATTCATCAGTGGTATTGTACTTTTAACTGTAATATAGAAACAAGAACTGGGAAGGAATTAGTGATGCCCAAAATGACAGAGTCCAGTAGTTTCATTTGAGTGACTCATTCTTCACGTCAGCTTTGGAAAGTTACCTGGAGCTTGGCTGCTCCACCAGGCTGGCCCACTCATGAAGACATTGTGGCAGTGAGATTGCTCAGAATGTTTTGAAGTGTTACTCAAAAAACAGGGTGGGAGAAAAAGTAAAAGGTGATTCATCAGCAAGAACTTCTTAAGAAAAGTGAAAAGGTAAAAATGAACATAATATGAAGTGTGATTACAAAATACAGTAAATGTCTAATTTTTAAAAATTTATTATAGTAAATTTTAAAGAAATTATTATTAAAGACATAATGCTATGAATTCCCTTCAGAATCTTCCCTTTGCTTCAAACACTTTTATCCTGTGATTCTTACTATTTTCTGCTGCAGCTATGGAGTCCTCATTCCTGAGTGTCGTTAGTTACACTGTTCTGGCTGCCTCCACGTCCTGAATTGACTCCAAGTGTTCACCTTTCATGATCATTTTGACTCTGGGGAAGAGCCAGAAGCCACACACTGTCAGATCCAAATTGGATGTGAACACAATGTAATGCTTTTATTTGACAGAAATTGCTGTGAATATTAACTGTAAACTGCTCCAGAAAGTAGCAAGAGAGCTGGGACTATAGCTAGCAGCACAGCATCTGCCTGGCAAGTGCGAGGTCCTGAGTTTGATTCTTGCTACCCACACGCAAAGAAAAGTAGCAAGAATGTTCAAAGTGAGGAGCATTCATAGAAATATGTCTTTTACTGTAATAAATTATAAAAATGTAAACATTCACCATGTTTTTTAATCACATCACAGTTGATGGAATAAAAGCTAATAATAAAGCAAAATATTTTAAACATTCAGAATTCTTTTTCTTTTATTTATTGGTTTTGGGTGTTTGTTTGTTTGTTTCTTGAGACAAGGTCTTGACAGGTACTTCAGGCTGGCCTTTACCTCATTATCTCAGGCTGGCCTTCAATTTGTGGGGATCCTCTTGCCTCAGCCTCCAGAGTGCTGGAGTTACAGGGATGCACCACTACACATGGCTCAGAGTTCTAAGAGATGAGAAAAGCACAATTTTCCTCCAAATATTTTCAAGTTATCACCCTATCTTATTGTTTCTCCTTCAAAACAGATCTTGCTAAGCTTCCTGTATTGTGTTCTTCATAATCATAAGTCATGAGGGACGAAGATAAACCTGTGGCATGTGAAGACTGGGAGCCATCCAAAGAGATAAACTGCACAGCTGCAGCCCCTGCTGGGCCTCAGGGGACACAGGTAAAACCTGGGGTCAAACATGGAAAATCCCAGCCATGCCTTTTAGGAAAGGACTATCATTTCCTATCCTTAGCAGCTGTGATCTCTTATGTTCCACTAACAGTTCTCCCTATTTTCAGCCCCTCACTCATGGCATCCAGCCTTCCCACCCAAGGCTGCTCTGGCCTTCCTCCCTGAGGCTGACAAAATGGAGAGCCAGTGAACTTTGTGGTGTTCCCAGCCTAATCCTTAGGATCATCTGGGTTTCTTTCCTCTTTCTGTTGCTTCAATTCAAGCAGAGGCATGAATGTGAATTGATTTTCAACACAGAGTTATGTTTTCCTGAGTCAGCTTGGTTATGTACCAGCTATTATCCTGAATTCTACGTTAACTATGCCAATTCTTAAACCCAGTATAGAGTTGTGAAATATGATGTTTATTGTGTGGGACTCAAGCATTTATAATTCCCTAGGCTGTGACTTGGTACTAATCCAAGCACTTGCTGATTTGTTAGTAATAAAAGCTGTATGGTTTTTCTTGTAAAATGTGATCTTTGATTGTAGCAAAAGGAACTTGCTTGGAAATATTGAGATAGGGGAATGAAACACCCAACCTGAAAGATACCTGGGATGATGAGTTCATGCTCTCTAAAATTGAAGAATAAAATTTAGGAACAATGGAGGTTTACAGCAGTGTTTATTTACTGGGTGAAAGAAAGCTTCTGTCCAAGAGATAGACAGAAGGAAATCTGAGTGGGTTTCCCAGAAGTCTGCTTTTTCTGGGGATTTTTATAGAGCAAAACTATGAGGTAAGGTGGGTCTAAGGTGGAAACCTTGCACATGAGGTAGAACAAAACTATGGTTGACCAGCAAGATTACAAGCACAATCACTCAGATAAAATTGATTAAATCCAGGACCAAACAGGGAAGTGAGTCATGTACCAAGTGGAAATGAATATAGAACAGGGGCTTATCCTGCAGGGGGTTGGGTTAGTGACTCTTCCTGTCATCATCAAAGTGATAGAGACCTATTTAGAATATCAATCCCAGACACCTATCTTTTTATTTTTTTAGACACTTATCTTTAGAGAGGTATGCATCTGTTTGATCTTTTGTCTTGAGGTCTGATCCACAGTAGGAGCATCTTGTCTCTCCCACAGTTGCAAGGCCTCTTGTCCTCTATGCTGGCTCTTTCTCAGGGCCTAGGCCTGTCTGACTACCTATAATATTTCATTTAGCTGCCTACAACAATATGACGAACCAGCAACTGTAAAGATGCATAGAAAACAAACAATTCTAAGATTTTTTAAAAAAATTCTTCTAGCTGCAGGAGACAGTTATGAACCTCAAAGACATAGATCGAAATGAACCCACTGAAGGGAGTAACCTATTGAACGACCATGAAGAAAAGCCACAAGAAGCTCCAGCTGAGTCAAACTGTTGTCAAAGACTGAGACAGGCACTGACCTGCCCTCCTCATGGCTTACTGAACAGAGGCGTCACAACTGGTAGGTGACCACTAAGGATGGGTATGGAAAGGAACTGTTAGAGCTACAGTGAGAAATCCCAAAATCATATTGTTGAGAGGACAACAAGAATTTTACTTCTCCTTCACATCAAAACAGGTGGACAGTCGCAGTGTGGGTTAACTACTCCATGCTGCCACTCCAGGGCCAGGCTAACAGGGTCCCAGCATCCTCCCTAAGACTTGCATGATGACCCTGAGAAGGGACAGAATAGAAATTAAGGGACTGTGTCTTTTCTATAACTGAGTTTGTAAATGGAAAAGAATTACATAAATGTTAGCTGCTATTACTATTGACCTAATTCAACTAGTATTTTAGGGAAGAGAGATCAGTCTTCCAAATGACCCTATCATTTTATAAGATCTTGGTTTACAGCTCAATTTGCTGCTTTCAATTTAAAAAAACCACTTGCCAGATTTAGGAAAATTTATCTCAGTTCTGTTTTGAATATTTTACTGTTGGTTTATCTGATTCTTTTTTTTTTTGAATGTTTAAAATTTTATTTTAAAGAGTGAAAATAGTAGAAACAAAGATATGAAAACAGTAACAAGCAAGAGTACGTATAGTACAGAATTTCAAAACAACAAAAATTTAACAATGGTTGTATTACATATTTTCAACATCAAAGGCTATCTCATTCTTTAGGGAATAGATTTGGCTTTTGGTGGCACCCAAGGTTATTGAGTTATAAAGTAGATGAATGAATGGATGTTCATGTAAAGTGATACTTTTTTTACTCAGGAGGAGTCTACATGTGTGTTGTGTTTGCTACATATTAGATGTGTTCAAGAATCCGGTAAGCATTCATATTTTTAGAAATTATTACAGTAAAAGGCATTGCAGTTGGGTCCTCAGAATACTTTCCCTTGCTTCCAGTGTCACCCATCAATCTTGCTACTCTCTGAGACAGTTCTCGAAGCCCTCCTTCTGAGTGTCTTTAGTTACACTATTATATGTCCTACCTTGATTTAAATCAATGGTCATTTTGACATTTCAGAAGAACCAGGAGTGACACAGTTCCAGATCTGGTAAATAGGGTAGAAGGATACACCACAATGTTTTTATAAGCCTGCCTTTCTGTTGGATGGCACTTGGCAGCAGCAGTCACCATACTTTTTACCATAGCTCATAAACACACTCACAAAAGAGGACTTTCAGAGCTGCTTCAGAAAATGGCAAGAACAATGGGACAAGTGTATTGAAAACCAAAAGGAGTATGTTGAGGGGGATTAATACCAACATGTCTTTTATTGTAATATATTTTTAATTTAACCACTCACTGCGTAGTTTGATCACCCCCTGCGTGTTAGGGGATACAAAATATGGTAGAAAAAAGGACAAGGGATTTGCAAACAAATTTAAAGACAATTCAAAAATTGTGTTGAGAAATGATATCATTGGAGTAAAAATAGGGTCTCTCCTATGTGCAGTGACCACAGAAAGGTGCTACACAATTCCTCACAGCTGAACTTCAGGTAGAAACCCTAGAAAATATTTTTATAATTTTCAGCTGAGACAATGAAAGCCAAGCATAATGTGTTATATGTTACACCCTCGACATGTTTTCAGTGAAACTGAGTAAGATTCTGAACTAGCATGGAAGAAAATCTCAAATTTTATTTAAAACAAAGAGTGACAACCTGGTTCCAGAATATACACTAGCTGATTAGGACCACAGATAATTTAATACCTTATCTGTCCTTTTTATTATTTTTTTAACTCTTACCTTTTAAAATATGGCACATTTCTAAAATTCATTAAAAAAAAAAAAAAAGGGCCAGCCAAATAGCTCAATGGATTAAAGTGCCTGTTTAGGCAGACACAGGGGCTGAGTCCAATCCTTGGACCTGCTGTGCCAGCCCCACCCCTGGGGTGCACTGAGACAGCAATTGAGAATGGGCATGGTGGCACGCACCTGTAATCCCAGCTCTTGGGAGATTGTAAACAGGAGAATCACTACAAGTCTGATCCGTGTAGGGAAACCCTGTATACCCTGAAGATACTGCCCTAAAATTTGCAAATAAATACATACATAAAGAAAATATGGCATATTTCTAGTTAAAATACTTTGAATAAAACAGATATACATGGTAAAATTGAATGATGATTTGAAAACTGAAATATAACAGCATACATGAGGTTGAATCAATAGTCTAGTAATAATATAGTAAGCCCATTACAATGTACTGTTGATCTATCAAAACAGTGATGAAAAACCAAAGCAATACAAAGTAAAAGAGATAAGCTAACAAGCTGGCTTTCTCCCTGGAGGTCTGTACTAAGCCCAGGGGAAACTGTAAGTCACCTGCCTGGGTTAAGCACATAAGTGGAAATGTGATGCAGTGCTTCACGTCACCAGAGGTGGCCCAGGGTGAGCTGAAAGTGAACCTTCTCTGCAGCGAGGCCTGCAATGAGACCTGCCTGTCTCTACTGGGGACTCTGCTAAAATCAGCAATTCACCTTGACTGGTTCTCTCAATTCACAGAAAAAATACGCAGTCCTAATGTGTATCTACAGGAGTCCAAGGCTGTAAACTTGTAAGCACATGGTAGAGAGAAACACAGACACTACCTGGAGATCTCACATTCAGCCTACCTTTGAATTTTGTCACCTTCAGATCCACAGATAAAGGTGGGGAAAAAAAAAAAAAAACACAAAACTTTGAAACAAACACAAGGGCTGGCCAGATAACTCAGGGAATTAAAGTGCCTGGCAAGGACTGGGTTCAGCACTGCTGGCCCCAACCCCAGGGCATGCTGAGACGGCAGTTGAGACTGGGTGTGGTGGCATGCACCTGTAATCCCAGTGCTTGGGAGGCTGAAAATAGGAGGATCACTGAGTCGGATCTATGTAGTGAGACCCTGTACTAAGTTATGTAAATAAATAAACACAACAGAAGCAAGCATAGAGGTTTTATAATTTTGCATTACCATAAAATAGAATATAAAACATTTTTATATGTCAAGAAGTTAAAGAAGAATAAGCAAGTATGAATTCTAATGAAATAACTTAAAAATTAACAGCTGAGTAAGAACCAATTTAATTTCTGAAAATGAAAGAGATAGGACAATAAAGTAAATTTAAGACTCAATTGACAAAGTAGGTAGCAGAGTCAGTGAAAATAAAATTAGTGAGCTGGCAGGTAGAGCTGAAAAGATTTCTGAAAATGCATTACCCAAAGTTGTGCAATGTGAATACTAGGCTCAGCAACTTTGAAACAGAGTGGATGTTTAACCTTATGAAAATAAGAAAGACATCTTTGAAGAAATACAGACAGAACTGTCCAGAATTGGTTTTAAAATAACATAAATCCTAAGCAAAAGGATGATTTGCATAAATGTATTCTAAAATTGCAGATCCAAAATAGAAGATCCTAAAGTCATTCAGAGAAACAAAATTTTGTAAGAGTCAAATCAGACTTTATAGTAAAAGCCAGAATGCCGATGAAAAATAGTTTCACCCTTAACCTGCAATTTGACATAAATTCGGCATATGCCTAGAAAAACTTCTTTCAAGATAAAGACTAGGGGCCAGTGAGATAGGTTAGTGGTCTAAAGTGTCTGCTTCAGGACCGTGGTTTGATCCCAGAGTGCCCCATCCCCATTCCTACAGGCTCAGCCAGCCAAAAAAAAAAAAAAGATGCAGACTAATTTCAGACAATAAACCAACAATTTAGAAGCAAAGATCCCCCTCCATGAAGACTGGCTTCTGGGATATAAAGGGAAAGATAAAAAGGAAATCCCTGATAGAGCTAAATTAGAAATTTCAACACAGGCAGATGAGGGCTTGGATATACTCTCATACCCAAGGATATGCCTGATGGCCCCAAAACTGCAGTAGATGATCCCACAGAGTCACATGTTGATTAAAATAATGATAATGCCATGCAAGGACATGAGGACTCTTCTCAGCCATCAGCTTCCAGTAGCTTTATGAAAGCAGCCAAGAAGATGTTAGAGTTTGAGAAGAGAGAAACGCAAGATAAAGAAAGTTGTGGAATTTAGTTTTTCTGTTGGTGCTATTGAATCTTCTGATTTTCCAAGGTCAGCCTGAAAATGGTTGCATCATTCATGGCAAAACAGGACACCTTATGTCATGTTTCACATTGCAGAGAATCTAAAGAAAAGAAATCCTGCCCAGTATGCCAACAACCAATTCAAATGATTATGTTATAACTTATTTCAAGTAGTTGACATATCCATAAAAGTAGATATTTTAAGTTTCTAACTATATAAGCCTAAAAATATATAGATAACACAGATTTGATAAATATACATCAAAGCAACAAATATAATTTGGACATTTAAATTTAACTTATTTAGTACCTTTTATGTAAGGAGAAAATGTGAAGAGTTAATATTTGTTGTTTTGTTTTATTCATGTATTTGGTTGTTGCAGGGTTTCACTTTTCAGCTTGGACTCATGGTAAGCCTCCTGCTTTCAGCCTCCCAAGTGCTGGGATTACAGGCATATGCCAATACTCCAGGACTCTGGCTGGCTCAGACCACCTGGGAGCAGGGCCTGGGCAGCATGTAGTGCCGGATGTAAACCGTAGTCCCTACACTTGCCTAAGCTTGCCTAAGCAGGTCCTTTAGTCTGCTGAGCTGTCTCACCATCCCAGAATTAATATTTGAAATGTAGATACTCTGAAACTTCAATCTTTAGTTTTTCTCTTCTTTCATAATTTTTTATTTACATTGGGTGCTATTTTATATAGGCAAAAATTTATCAATCTCCTATGAAATAGATTAGGGCCAGCAAGGTAGCACAGTGGACTAAGGCTTACCTGGGCAAGCTCAGGGGCCAGGGTTCAATCCCAGGCACCGCATGCCATACCAGCTCCACCCCTGGACACACTGGGTGTAGTGGTGCATGCTGTAGTCCCAGCACTGGAGAGGCTGAGACAGGAGGATCATAAGTCTGAGCTTGACAGTAATAACTGAGGTTGTAAATGACAACAATGTAGCAAAAGTAATTCAATACTTAGCTCTGCAACTTGAGACCCATTTTACACACTTATGGATTACTAATGTCATAGTTATCTAAATTTTTAGAGTTTTACAAACACATATTATTTGTTGATTTACAAATAAATGATTTGTTGAAAGTTTAAAAACGAGAGTTTAAATAACAAGGTAAGAGCACAGGGACCAGGGTTTGACCCCTGGCACCATATGCCATGCTGGCCTAGCTCTGAGTGTGCCCTGAGAAGGAAACTGAGACTGAGCATGGTGGCACGTGCCTGTAATCCCAGCACGTAGGAGGCTGAAAACAGGAGGTTCACTATGAGTCTGATCTGGTAGTGAGACCCTGTAGACTCTGAACTAAAAGTACAAAATAAATAAATAAATAAATAAATAAAATAAAAAATAAAAAGGTAATTATATGGCTAAATCTAAGAAAACATTCTCTGTAACAAAGAATGATAATGGTTTCTCAAGGAAACCACCTATAGGGGTCCAAGGAGGTCCCCCTAAAGAAGAGATGGATTCTAAAAAACAATCAACAGAGACAGTCTGAACATGGGATGAACTATAAACCAGCTGTTTTTCAGACTGAGGATTAATATCTAGAATACATAAGGAACAAAACATTCACGATCTTCCCTAATGAATAACCCAGTTAACAAATTCGCAAATGAGTTGAATAAACACTTTTCAAAAGAAGTGTAATGGCCAGAAATGCATGCAAAAAAAAAAAAAAAATCCTGTATCCTTGGCAATTAGAAAAATGCCAATCAAAAGTACACTGAGATTCCATCTCACCCCAGTCAGAAGGGCTATCAACAAGAATATAAAAGCTACTGCTGGTGAGGACAGAGGGAAAAAGGAAACCTCCTGGGATTCCTTTTTGTTCCAGCTATACTACTCCTTAGTATATTCTTCAAAGAATTAAAAACAACACACTGTAGAGATATATGCATACCCATGTGCAAAGCTGGTAATTCACAAAAGCTAAGCTGTGGAAGTAGATGTCCATCCATAGATGAATGAATAAATAAATATATATATTCAGCCATAAAGAATAATGAAATCCTACCATTTACAGGAACATGGATGGACCTAGAACAGTGGAGATTAAGAGCAGAATATATTTATTGGGTGAAAGAAAGCTTCTGTCCAAGAGAGGAACAGAAGGGGGACCACAGCTCGTTGCCCAGGAATCTGCTGGGAGTTTTTAGGGATTTTTTATAGAGCAAAATCACATGGTGAGGTGCGTCTAAGGTGGAGAACATGAGAACTTGCACATGAGGTAGGACAAAACTATGGTCAACCAGTAAGATTACAAATACAATTGCTCAGGTAAAATCGATTAAATCAGTATCAGATGGGGAAGCAAGTCCTGCAGCAAGTGACATGAATATACAAAACAGGGCTCTTCCTGTTGGGAGTTGGGTTACTGACTTGCTTTCTGGCTCTTTCAAGGTGATTGCTACCTATTTAGAATATCAATCCCCGATGCCCATTCCTAATGTTGATTCATCTTGAGGTCTGGCCCACAGCAGGGGTATCTGTCTTCCAAAGTTGCAAGATCATCTTGTCTTCCATATTATCTCCTTGAGGGCCTGGCCCTGTCTGACTGCCTATAATATTTCCATCTAACTTAGCTGCTTACAACAGAAGGAAGAAGGGGGGATAAAAATAATTAAAATATATCATAGCCATGTACCAATACATCAAAATGAATCATGTTATTTTGTATCAATAATATCACCATTTAAAAAAAAAAAAAAAAAGGAGATGGAAAACTCAACCTGGCCCTGGCAGGTTCCTGATATCTCATTGCTGAAAATCATTGTGGGGCCGTCAGAGAGAGGCATTGACAAATTTATTAGGCAGAGTTAGAATTAAGAGATTTCGGGACAGAACTCAGCCTGGGATCTGGAGGAGGTACAGCTCTGCTGCAGAGCAGCTTGGCAGGTGGACAAAGGAACGAAGCAGGACAGTTCTGGTCTGGTTAAGCATGAGTTCTGGGTTTATAGGATGGCTCTGAGAATCCCTATTGCTTGGGAGGAGCGGGTCCAGGCTCCACGAAATGATTGTGTCTACCGGGGCATCTTATCTTGTGGAGACTGCTGGAATCCAAGCGGACTATAGCTTAAAACAATGATGAGATTTGTACATGCCTCCTGATAAGTGTTCCTGTAAATCTCTTATCTTGAAGCATTGTCTTGAAGGGGATGATGTAGGTTGTGTAAAATTTGGGCTAATCAACTTTAAATTACCAGCATTTAGACTGATACTCCCTCAGTGACTAAGACTCCTGCATGAAGATCTGAGCAGATCTGACCCAGAAATGGAGGTGATGAGGGAGACAGATACAGAAAGAAGGCCAAGTTTACTTCTGCTTTCAGATACCACTGAGCATCTGGAGACTTATGTAAGCATCTCTGGTTGTTGTTGTTGTTTGTTTTAACAAAAGCAACTTTTAGTTGCCTGACCACCTCAGAAGAAAACATACTTCAGGCTTTTAATGAATAACAGGTTAAGGCTCCAGGAATTCACCTGCCCTTTGCCCAACATGACATCTATCTTAGAACTAAAAGACTGAAGCATGATTGGAGTTCAAGTACTGTCGTATTATTATGAACAGGGTAAAGATAATAATTATTTCATTATGTAGACTGCTAATATGCTTGTCATAAAATTGTAAAGAAAAATAGAATGGTTGAAATAAAATAGTGGTCTCTTCTGCCAGTGAGAAGGGAGCTGGGGGTGGGGTGGGACACACAGGCAGATTTGAAGGACTGCTGAAGTTTCTTAAAATGTTTGGTTATTACCCATTTGTTCATATCATTGCTGTTTCTGCTTTATACATGGTTACAAATGTTTGCCTATCCTTTTTTTTCAGTACCAGAGATCAAACTTGGGACCTTGTGCTTGCCAGGCAAGCACTTATGCTGCTTATATCCCCAGCCTCATTTATTTTATTTTTTTATTAAATTTTTCCTTTTATTGGTACATGTTTGCAGTACATCATGATTCTGTTGCTCATAGGTGCTGGGTCCAGTGTTTAGGAATTATTTTAGATTGTATCAAACATGTATTCGACAGCTTCTTAACAGGAACTGGTTTTTTGTTGTTGTTGTTTATTCCAGTTGTCATGGCAGTCCTTCTGTGGGCTGTTGTTTGGTCCATCACTGGCAGTGAATGTCTCCCAGGAGGAAACCTCTTTGGAATCATCATCCTGTTCTACTGTGCTGTCACTGCAGGAAGACTTTTGAGACTTGTTAAGTTACCAACACTCCCTCCACTGCCACCTCTTCTTGGTAAGTGCAGAAGCATGTTTACTTTCCTTCAAAGTAAATAATATTTTTTAAATAGTAGTTTGGAAAGCTTTGAGAAATAAAGTAATAAAATATTTCTATATTTGCTGTGCTAGATACAAAAGCCAAATGTTCAATTTGAGGAATTTTGTGAGCTAATTATTAAAAGTGACGATTTACAAAAAAAACTGTAAATATAAATAAGTTACATTAAGGGACGAGAGTGATCACTACTAGAAACTGATTACTTCCTCATTATTCTACTGTGTTGCCCTTATGTGAGTCTTGGAGAGTATGGGAGCACCGTGTCATGGCTCCCATTGGCCATCTTATTCCAGTTCCACTCTCAGAGTCGTCATGTTAGTACCTTAAAATCCAACCCTGATGGAAGTATCCGTAACATGGAAACAGGGAAATGCTACAAATGAAGACTTTGATATTGCAAGTCACACTGTTGACCAAGAGCAACATTTTGACATATATTCGTACTGCTACATTTTTACCTTATCCATTAATATAAAGAAAAATCTAGATCTATATTCACCATGGCTGGCTCATCAAAAATGTGAGTGACTTCTTTACTGAATGGAGGAGTAGACTTGCATTTATGTTAGTACAGTTTTTTTGTGGTTTTTATTTTTTATTTTTCTGTATTTTAGGGAAAGGTCTACAGGGTGTTCAGGGTCTCACTACTAGATCAGATATAGTGATCCTCCTATTTACAGCCTTCCAAGAGCTGGGATTACAGGCACGCGCCACCACGCCCAGTCTCAATTGCAATCTCAGCAGGCCCTGGGGGCAGAGCCTGTGTGGCAAGCATGGGAATCAAAATCCCTACCCCCGCGCCGACTTGCAGGTGCTTTAATCCACTGAGCTATTTGGCCAGCACTTTCAGTCCAGCTTTATTAAAATCTCATTAGAACCATAGAAAATTTTTTGGTTGTGTACACAGGAAGCTAGCAAGCAGTAACAGAAGCAATCAGGATTCACAGGGGACTGAGATGGGAGTCTACAGCTGAGGATATGACCAGGTACTTATAACGTCTTTGGAAAATATGAATGTTTAAATTAAAACATTTATTACAGTAAAAGGCATATTGCCATGAATCCCCTCAAAATTCCTAACCTCACCTCAGACACACTTAGTGCATCATTCTTGCCACTTTCTGCAGCAGGTCTGGAGTCTTCTTTCCTGAGGACTCAGGATAAGTTTTTTGTTGTATTGTCTGCCTTGACCTCCTGAATGAACTGATTCAAAACATTTTTCTTTCATAGTCATTTTGACTTTGGGGAAGTCACACCATGCAGGATCTGTGGAGTGGAGTGGACGAGGACATGCTGGGATGTTTTAGTGAGCCTGCCTTTCTGTTGGATGCCACTCAGCAGCAGCACTCACTGTATTTTGCTCACACCCCATAAACATATTCAGGAAAGAGGACTCCAGAACTGCTTCAGAGTGGCAGGAATGATGGAATGAGTATGTGCAAGGCAAAGGGATTGTGACAATGTGTCTTTCACTATAATAGAAATTTAGTTTAAATATCCATCATGTGTTAATCATGCCTCACATTACTCTTTCCATTTTTTTTTAAGAATAGGAAATGTAACCCAGTTTGTACTGTTCCTCTGTAGACAACTACGGAAAGTCACAGGACTGAGAACTTACAGGCTTTTGTCTAGATGACAGGCAGTGGCGATAGCTACCTGGAAGTGAAGGCTCAGTGCTTACCATATCAGCAGCAAGGTGCAAAATGCTGTGCTTGGGCCAGCGAGATAGCTTAGTGGACTAAGCACCTGTTTTGGCAAGTGCAGGAACCAGGGTTTGATCTGCACTGGCCCTGCACCCAGGGTGTGCTGAGCCAGAGACAGAGTCTGGGTGTGGTGGTGCAAACCTGTAATCCTAGCACTGGGGAGACTGAAAATAGGAAGATCACTATGAGTCAGAGCTGCATAGTGAGACCCTGTGCTAAATACTTAAAATGGAAGAAAAAAAAAAAGCTGTGCTTTTCCTTTGTGCCTGCCTTTGTGAAGGTCCCAACTTTAGGAAGTAACTTCAGGCATTGACAAGGCACAAGCATAGAGGGACCTACTGAGGAGAGTGGAGGACAAGGCCTCACTCACAGTCTTGGATGAGACATTGTCTCCCTTGGGGTGGACAGGTGGCACCAATAGAGCGGATCCTTCCCAAGCCATGCCTATCACTTACACTCAGCTTCTGCTTTCACTGCCTAACACTGTTGCTTTTTCTTTCGTCTATTGCATCTTCCATTGCAACTGCCTTCCCTTCAACCTCCCCACCCTTTCTCAGTTCATATAACACCCTCATGCTGTCATAAACTGGGTTCTCCTTTGTCTTGTTGCTCTGAAGGCCGAAAGGTTGTTGAGGTGCAGTCCTTCTGTGTGTCCACTGAGTGCTAGTACCTTCTGTGGAGTCTAAAATCCAGAAGACCGAGATTCACCAGGTGAGGGTCCTCAGGCCCACTGCCAGTGCAGCCTACCATCATCAGACAGCGCCAGGCCTGCCAATGCCAGACTTGCCAGGTGAGGGTCCCCAGGCCCACTGCCAGCGCAGCCTATCAACATCAGATAGCATCAGGCCCACCAGCGCCAGGCCCACCACGTAGACCTCCTCTGGCCCGCCACCAGTGCAGCCTATCACCCAGTGCCAGACGCATCAGGTGAGTGAGACACCCCTCCCCCGTCCTACAAGCACCTCAGCAGTTCCACAAGCCCAGTTTGAAGGAACAACACGTGGGCACACAGTCCTGTACCAAAGATCACAGCTACTCAGAATGATACAGACAAGGAGCAAAATGCAATCTCAGATCCCGAGCCCACCTGAAACAAATACAGGAGTCACTACCATACAAGAAATTGGGAATCATGCAGCCGAAATCTCTGAATTCATAGCATCTGAAGTAAACAAACAAATGCAGAAATGTATAGAGGAACTCGGATTGGAGGTAAGCTCTGAAGTTAAAAAAGAAATCTTTGAAGTACTAGAGACTGAAGTTAAAAAACAGCTGCAGAAAAGCATAGAGCGAATGAAATCAGAAATAATTTCTGAACTTGAAAAAGTCATTTCTAAATTAATAGTGACTAAAGTAGAACAACTGCAGAAAGGTAGAGAGGAAATGAGAACAGAAATAACCTCTGAAATAGAAAAAGAAAGGATAACTATAAT
>PVKN010007184.1:0-27103 GCA_004027915.1 Capromys pilorides
CCTGCTCTCTCTCTGTTTCTCTGTCTCTCTCTCCCTCTCTCTCTTTCTCTCTCTCTTCCTTACTTTCTTCTCTTTTTCTTTCACTTCTATCCGTCCATCTATCTTTGTGTATATACCCTGCCTATTTAGGCATACATGAATTTAGAACCTAAATAAACATTGTGAATTTTGTTTTGCCATTTTCATTTTTTCACTGAGTCCACTGCTTCTCCTTAATTTGAAATTTTCCTAATGCTCCTCATACCTGGACCCACTGCGGCAGCTCCTCAGTGACACTATGCATCTTACCCCTGATCCACCAGAGCTGGGGGCCTGCGAGCGGGCGTGTCCACATGCACACTCGTGCTTGACTATCTATTGTAATAGGGGGCAATCCATCATTGGGCAGCAGGTTCTGCTCAGATGGTTTATTGTCCTGACCTCATTAAAAGCATGTAATCCATGCAGTGCTGTAAATCTATGCCTCTAAATACTTTCCTCTTTAATTTTTTAATACTGCACACATGAAGGGAAAGGTTAAAGCCAATTAAAAGAGATACAAATACCATTATTACTGCCCTGACAAACAGTTAGTTATTGGATTTGGTCGTTTCAGTTTAGAAAGCCATTATTTTTGTTCCTGAATGAATTAGTAATCAAGCTGTTTATTGACTTGTCTCATCTTAGAGATGCTAAATATTTTGGGGGGCTATTCTCTCTCTCTCAATTGGCATCATTCCTACACACATAAAAATTACAGACAACTTAAGGACTAAGTGCAAATAACAACTGGACAGCTGCATGCGGAAATCCACATATGGACAGGACCACCATTTTCCCTGGTCCAGGAAGGAGAGAGCTACTCACTCACGGCATTCTTATGCAGCAAGTACTAGTTATTGTTGTTGTTGTTTTCCCTCCCATTAAGGCTATTATGTGATACTGACAGATGCTTAAAAGCATTTAGGGCTGAAAGAACTGTTGGGAAAATTGCTGCAAAAGGATTGACAAATGATGGTCTTTCTGTCCACAAGGTTCTTATTTCCTGTGCAAAATGGACTGAAAGAATAAAGGCGAAGAAAAAGAACCATTAATGGAGGAACTTGGTATTGTTTTCTGACAAGGGTTCATATATTCTATCACATTTAGCCAGAAACGTGATTGTGTTTATGAAAAGGCCGTGGGACTGTAAAAGCAATGACAACCACAACAACAACCGCGACAACCCCAGCTCCTTACTATTCTGCACACGACTTAGGCTTTCCTGGGTACTCCTTCCTTTCCTAATTTCCTGTTAACTCTAGGAATACAGCATGGGCTCTTTGGGATCTATGAGGACTCGGTGTCTATAGGAGTTGATCTGCCAGTTGGCTCTTTGTTTATTTAATTGTCCACCTCTAGATCCAGAGGGAATTGTGAGACATGATAAATTGTACGGAACAATGCTGACCACAGTGCTAGTTTCAGAATAAACTAATACCCAGACTCACATCCACAAGAAGTGGCACACTCATAATTCACATAAGTGGAATATCATTTTTCTCAGGGTACTTGTTCCTCAGTGTTGGTGAGGGACGGCATCTGGACTCTCTTCAGTTACCAAAATCTGAGGATGCTCAAGTTCCTTCCATAAAATGGCATAATATGTGCCCAGAAACTCCCACCCTTACTTATATTTTCCATGTCTAGATTAATTATAATACCAAATAAAATATAACTGCAACATAAATAGTTGCTATACTATTTCATCTAGGGCATAATGAAAAGAGGTCTGTATATGTTCAATGTAGACATAATGTTTTAAAATTTTTTTTGATGTAAACTTGATTAAATCCCTGTAGGGAAGCTACAGATGTGGGGAGGGGGCTGGATATAATCTTCCATTCCACTCATCAGAAACCATAGGCAGGCATTTAAAATAAGAAGGAGAAAATACCAAACTACACTTTAAATGGGTTGACTAGAAACACACATGAATAAGGAAACTAAACATGGATCAAGGCAGGGAGACAATAAAATGAAGTATTTCAAAGTCAGGGTGATAAAAACGTGGATGGAACCCAAAGGACTTCATGTACTGCATTTCTTACAGAAAGTTAGATCAGTGGTTCTCAAAGTGTGCTCTGTGCATTAGCCATGTCAGTGTTAGCTCGGCAATAGCCTACTCGGCAAGGTAAGTTGTGAGCCTCAGCCTAGATATACTCAGTCAGGAGCAGGACTCCACTAATCTGTATTTTAATAAGTCCTCTGGCAGATTCTGCTGGCTACTCCAGCTTGAGAGGCCCTGTCGTAAGGATGGTACTCTTCCTAATTGCCTCTCTAGGCCTTTCCCTCTAGTCAGGCAGAAACTTTTGACCATTGTCTCTTTGCTTTACCTGTTGTTTTCTCTGACTACTGTGTGTCATGTCACAGTAAATTGCACTGATTTGTTCACCCATCCTGCTCTCCCTTGAGCAGCAATAGTCAAGGTCTTAGAGGTTTTGGGATACAAATGGCTTCAGGTGACATGCATGCCATAAGTTCACCACCACTGCCCCAGACTGTAAGCCCCTTGAGGCCAGATCTTGTCTCCAGTTTATTTCTCTATTCTCAGTGGCCAGCCTTGGGCTGAAAACAAGATAGGCACTCAGGAATTTAATATGAAGATTTTTAAAAGCTGCAGGAAGTCCAACAAATAAAAAAAGAAACATGGAGAGGTATTTACCTCCATGAAATTATGAGTTTTAACAAATAAGACTCATTTCTAAAGTGAAAATGATTTCTGCCTCTTTAAAAAAAGAAATTTAAAAATAGCCTAAGGAACATTCACAAGGAACTTCTAATGAGTTCACTGTTTACTCTCTGAAGGAATGAAAGAAATAATTGAACACACCTCCCATTAATGGCCCCTTATAAAATGTGTTGACAATCCAGGGGGCTCTGAATAGACCTAACAGGGTTTTGCATTTGGACAAGACCCATCTGCCTCTCTGTTGAGAGTCTTACTCCTAAAAGGGGCTGGATAAAAACCCAGGCACTTCCAGCCCCAGCCCAGTGGTTCAGGCTATCAGGTCCCTCAGAGCTGCTTTTTCTAATGTTGCAGTGAGTGGAAGAAGAGAGTAATTGCTGGAAAAAGGAGACATCCATAGACCAAGCCAACTGCTTCTACATGACCAGCAGAAACACTGGGAGCATAGAACCCTGGGCCCACTGTAGCCTGGATGTGTCCTTCCTAGTCTTCACCAAGAACTACGCCATGGAACCAAGGGCAAGTTGTTAAAGGCTAATGTTCTATGCCTGCCTCTGGGTAGTCCTGGAACCAGAACACTTTGGGTTCTTGTCTAGGCACCACAATTTCTGGCTTATTTGCTTTTATAAGTCTCAGCTTTCTTACCAGCAGAATAGGGATAATGATTATATACTATGAACAAAATGCTGTGTAGAGAGAGCCATGTATATGACACAAAATAAGAGCTACAATGTATCATTTACACTGTATTTGGTATTACTAGTAGCAGTCCTATAATGTACTGCTATATATTATGTACTGCCAACGTTTCTTGAACAGGAGTCTTTGGCCTCTACAGACCCATGAAATGGACGAAAGAGTGTCCAGCAGCTCCTTGAAATGCCTGACAAATTACTTCATTGTTGTTCACGTTCTTGTTCCGTGGGCATAACGCCCCAAACTTTAATCAGATTCTCAATGTGTCGCACAGCTCCTATGTGGTAAAGAATCACAGAATTAGGCACTTTCATAGCCCGATTATGTCCTCAGCAAGCTGGCGAACCAGGAAAATGAGGTACTTCCTCTGAGGCTGGCATCACACTGTAGGTATGATGTGCAGCTTTGGAGCTCCATTTTTAATTCCACACCATGTGTGTTTGTTTATTTTTCTTCATCCTTGTAACAGGTAATAGCATTTCAGATGCATTCCACCACAGAGATAAGCAGACAGTTAATTTTCACCTTGAACACTCCCAAGATTTAAGAAAATAGGAGAACTTCAATCTACCGCTCCTGACCTGCCAAGCACAACACCCTTAGGAGCAACAAGAGTTAGTCTGAAAAAGCTATTCCGAGTCCAAGGGACTTTTCTCACACAGCTACCAACATAGGCAGCCTGATGAGCAGGACAGACAGCAGCTCCAACACTGGGCCACCTGTGAGTGGAGACAACTGGGTTCTGCCTCTGCACCCTCTCCCAACTGGACCCACAGCTTGAGTTTATGGTTCTGGTATAGCTTCCCTAATTCCTTATGGTTCAACAGGAGTTATGCCCAACTGTGAATTCCTAACCTTTTATGTATAACGGCCCCAGTTTAATAGAAAAATGATTATATTAGGCTGCCAGTTTTATATTTATTAACTAAGAAAATATTGAATCACAAAAGGTGGTTATCTTTCCTAATAAACTTATAATTTATTCATCAGATAATATAAAAATATATATTTTTACCTTTTTGGCTATCTATGGATGAAAAATATAATTTATTTTGGCTACAGACAGCAAATGGTGAACATATGAGTTCAAGGACCCATTAAACAAATATTTATTTAGTATTTATTAAGTGTCAGTTACTTTAATAGGGCTGGAGATACTAAGAGACAAAATAAAACAGTTGCTGTTTTCATGGGCACGATCATAGTGCACCAGAAGGGAAATGATGACTAAAAATACAAGTACATATGATCATTTTAGCTTGTGCTCCTAGGACCTTCAGAGGACAAACTGGGTCCTGAAAGAGAGAAATGGGAGGGGACGGAATGATTTTAGGTAGAAGGTGAGGGAGAGCATCTGCCCTGAGATCTGTGAAGCAGACCTCAAATCTGGGCGTTACAGGCAGGTCCCAGAACTTCGGGCCAGCAGAATGAGGGGTGAACCTCTTTCACTCATTTCCTCATCTGTGAAATGGGAATTGGATTAGGACCAAGTCCACACGACTGTCATGGAGATTAAATTATCTAGGAGTTAACAGTTTGTTTAGCTAAAGTGAGGCAAAATGTTATGGAAGTGATTGCAGCATCAGTACAATCCAGAGTCAAATGCATGTGACAGGAGGAAGAGCATGGCATGCTGGGAAACTGCAAGGAGGTGTGGCTCTTGGGTGGAGCAGGGGTTGGAAGGTGGAGACAGGGAAGTTGGAAAAGGCACAGTCATCGCAGCAGTCTGCTCAGCCTATAGCAGGGAGGTCAAGTCCCAGGCTGAGTTCTAGAAGAAGGAAGCAAAGGGTTTGGCAATGTCCCTGGCAGACACCGGAAGGTCACTCCCAGAGATTGGAAAATTATCTCAGATTTACTTCTTGTTAGTTCTTTTACTGAATGATTCTACGAAGTAACTCAGGTCCTCAAAGGGAACAGTTTCTTTAGGTAAGAAGTTTTAAACAAAGAACCCCTGTTTCATTCATGCTCATTAAACTGTTTTTCCCCCCACCTAGATCCTTGCAATAATAAATATAATTATATCCATCTTTAATGACTTTGGTTCCTTGAGCTGCAGGTGGAATACTGTATTTATTAACATATTTTAAGCCTTTTAAAAAGACTGCATTAATTCCTATGATAATTTAGTACCCATAATACATTCTCTGTGCTGAATAGATGTTAATCACTACAGAATGACTGATTTGCCGATGTATGAGCTAAGCCATGTTCTAACTAGTAGTTAGTAACTTTTTAATTCAATATTGTTACTGAAACTGTTGATTACAATCTAGTTGCAATAACGGCTCCTTGCCCCCTGCCGGCCTCACCCTCTGAGTACTCCAAGCAAGAACTGAACAATTGGATTCTGTTCCACTGAAGATGCAACTGTGCCTTCTGCACTCAGGGTGTCGGGCTCCTAGTCAAACTCAGTTTGGAGAGTCCGGCTAGTGCCAGTCATTCTGAGCCACGCTGAGTTTCTCCACTGTGAGTTTAAAGTAGCAGTACAGCTAAGGACAAGGTCACGGTCGAGAGTGGAAGGGTGGAGACAGAGCCAATTTCCCCTTGATGGGGTGAGACAAAGTGTGGCCAGAATCTCAGTGGCAGGCTAATTTAAACTCATATTATTTTGAAAATGGAAGCAAAATATTATGATGAAATTTAGATTAAAATGAAATGCTAATGTGCAGTATGGATTAAAAAAAAATAAGAATTGCACATGCCACATTCTCAGATGACCACCTCACATGGATTATTTCATTTAAGCATGTGGCAAGCTGATGAGGGAGGTATCATACTACCGTTTGTGTCTGGATGTCCCCGCAAAGCCTCATGAGGTGGTGGTGGTGGGAGGGGCAGGCTTTCCAGTGGTAGATGAATTTAGAGTTTGTAACTGATTCAATTCAGGGTCTAATGCTGGGATTAAGGGAGTGAGTGTTACACCTGCCCTAGGGAGGCTCTCTTTCTCTCTCTTTCTCTCACTCTCTCTTCTCCCCTTCCCCTCCTTCTCTGTCTTGTTGCTTTCATGGTCCCCTGCCACCATGAATGGCTGCCCCTCTGCGATGCAACACCCTGCCTTGGAGCCCACCGAGTATGGACTGAGACCTCTACAGACTCAGCTACATGAACCTTGCTCCCTCTAATCTTCGGGTGTCTAGTACTTTGTCTCAGCAACGAGAACAAAGTAACTGAGACACAGGATTATATTTATTTATTCGTATTTTAGCAAAGAGTCTACAGGGTGTTCAGGGTCTCACTACTGGATCAGACTGGTAGTGATCTGCCTGTTTACAGCCTCCCAAGATCTGTGATTACAGGTGCACACTACCACACCCAGTCTCAGTTGCTGTCTCAGTGCACCCTCGGGACAGGGCTGGCATGACAGACCTGGGAATCAAACCTTGGCCCCTGTGCCTGTTTGCAGGTGCTTTAGTCTGCTAAGCTATTTGGCTGGCCCTGGGGTTATCTTCACCTGAAGTATAGCTATAGAGAATTTTTTTTTGGTTATAGAGTTAGCAAGTGGCAGAGTTCTAGAGTCTGCTTTCTTGGCCACTACCTCTATAATCAATCAATCAATCAATCAATCAATCAAATAATCAAGCCATCAACCAATCACCTGCCTGGAAATGACATTTAAATGCATCATGAAATACACAATAAAGTATTATGTGTCAGGATACCTATTACAAAAACCTGATATCTGTAAAACAAAAACATAATAACTTTTCCATTCCTTGATGGCTTGGGGATCAGTGATTAGAAATGGTATTACCCAGATTCATGGGGAAATGTGTGTTCATGCCATGGTCTTTTGCAAAGCATTGGGATGGGAGAAACCATAAGGTCCAGAGAAAACTGCTGCAATACAGTGGGGTGCAGATCACTCGGATGCAGCAAGGAGCTGGAGCTTTCAGAGGCTAGAACTGACCCAGGAACTGCTGAAGAGGAAGCATGCCTGATGGTGCATGGGAGGTTCTTTTTCTTCCTTTTCTCCCAAATTTCAGTCACATGGTTGTGAGTGGGCAAATGCATATGTGCATCTGTTTGCTCTGTTATTGTTTCTTGTATAGGCAAAGGTGCTGAGTTCCACAGCAGTGGAGCAGTGGAGGGTAGAGAAAAAGGGACAAAGGAGGTGACTGGCAATACGCCACGAAATGCTTAGGCTGCAGGAGCAAGCACCGAGAAACACAGGTGAGCAGGAGCGCACACCCAAAGCAAGGCTGACACGCAGTGCTGGGGAAGAGCTGAAACGCTGGCCACAGGCTTCTGTTCAATCATCGTTAACTTTATTCCCACAGAGTTTCGAGGGATTAGTATTCACTCTTCATAAATTAGGCCACCGAGAGCTCATTCCCTTCAGTGCATACCCAGCATGTAATCAAAGCCAGCGAGACAGCCAGGGCCAAATCCCAGGTCTGCCAAGGCCAGCCTGGCAATTCGTGCACAAGGGAGCCCCTCCATTTCAGCAAGGCACAGCTCAGGGGACAATGGGTGGCTCCTTTCCACTCCTCTCTCCTGGCAGGTGAAGCCAACAGTTCGCCTTACCTGGGGCTGGCTGAGAGCCCAAGAGTGGCAGATGAACCAAAGCAGAGGAGCTCAGGATTAGTGGGTGAGGCTCCAGCTGCTTTCCCACCTTTCCAAGTAAACCCTCAGTAGCCCGAGAGGGCTGTGCTCTCAGGGATGTGCGTAGAAACCACTGGAACATCCTGCGCTGCATTTCTTTCATCACTCTGGGGCATAAAGTTAAACTTCTGGCCATAAAACCACAAAACCCAAATTATCAAGACTCTCCCATGGCCAAGCAAAACACAACAAAATCCACTCAAACCAGCTAGCACATGGGCTACTCACTCTCACTGTAATACTCATTAATGGTACCCCAGTTATGGGCTTCTTTAACTAGAGTCAGCATTTCATCCTGTATTTCTGATAACGCCCCCCAAAAGCTTAACTGTATGAAAGAATCCAAGTGTGCCCACCCGTATGTAAATATAAATCAAGATCAAAAAGCGAATATTTATCTGTTTTCACCCTTGCTACATTTCCTAGTAGAGACACCAGAAATTTTGCCGGAAAACACATAGTGTTTGTTTTGGTAGAAGCTCTTCTCTAAAATCTGTTTGGATTTGATGTAAGTTTTAGAGAACAGGAGATCTCCCTGCAAGGACACCTTGCTGTTTACAAAGGTTGCAAACTGGCAGCCCCTAGACTCATCCTGAGATGTTCTCATATGATTATTTGCAGTCAGCACATTAAAAAATTTTTTTAATAGTTGTGCAAATTGAAGAAGTTAGGAGCTTTCCCACAAACCCCTCCTGTCCTATTGTTGATGTACTCAGACCCCGTCTTACTCCCTGCATGAACTGCTGGATGCTTTGGATTTTTGAGATCATGGTGGGCTGGAGTGGACTTAAACTGCATTGCATGGAGAAGCATTTGCCCCACTCTGTGCATCCTGGCAGGACAATCTTCTGTCCTTATGCCCTGTGTGGCAGGCTCACTGAGCTTGGGCTCCTGGGCCTGCTAAGGGTCTCCCCCATTCTGGGCCTGCACAGTTTTCTCTGCATTCTTAGAGATAATGTCCATTCTACTACTTCTGACCTCTCTGAAGATGGCCTACTTCCTCCTCTGTGCCCACAGGTGACCGCGGCCATGGGAATCTTTCTTTTCCCAGCCCTCCTGGCACTGAAGATGATGTTTTATCCTCCCCACACTGGAAGTGACTTCTAAATAGGGACTATGTCCCCAGTACTTTTTTCTTGTCAGAAAGTGAGGCGCACCGGAGGTCTTCAAAGGAGCCTTTAGAAGTGAAGAGGCAGGCTTGCTGCTTTTGCCTCCTCCTCTGTGTTACCTGCAGGTCAGCACAGGGGCCAGTGATGGGTCAGAGGGCAGCAGGGAGTGTGTGCGGGGGCTGCGGGCCAGAACACCAGGTAAGCTGTGCCTGCTCCTTTGCTGAGTGTGGTGAACGGAGTGCAGTGGGCACAGGAGCTGTGCCAAGCCTGCCTGAGGTAAACAGAATTGCATCATGCTAGATCTCGGTGCTTGGACCGAGAGGCCTTGGAGGAGGCTGGACGCTGCCTGTGAGAGGAGCCCTGGAAGGAAGCAACCCAGCCACCCGCCATGGCCAGAGCTTTCACCTGCTGAGATCTCACCAACAGAAACAGCACCATCAGGCCAGACCTTGACTTTTGCATACAGCAAAGAGGAGAATTAGAAAACCATTCAACTAAATAAAGTACTTGAAGCTATATACGATGGGGTAAAAAGGCTTTTTTCAAGGGTTAGCACAGCTACTTGCTCTTTGGGTCAGTAACTGTCATAACGATTTTTATCTTGCCATATGCTCCTCTGAATCGAATGAATGTGACATCTCCCTCCACAGCATCTGGTCTCAGCCACTCCAAGGTACACAAGGAAGCTGTAGGCTCAGGCGGTGGATATAATAACACAGGACAGGATTCACAGTCCCACTTCCTAAAACAAAGTACTGCACTTACATAATTCTCTGTTGTGTTTTATACAGTATTCTAGAAATGGCACAGGAATAATTCAACTAAATGGATGTATAATTCAGGTGCTTTTTAAAGCCTCTAGATATATATGTGTATGTATAAATACATGTATTCACATGTACATGCATGTTTTATGAATTGATAGCTGCTCTCATAGATAAAACAAAAATTGTTGTTTCCTCCCAAAAGGAGCTAAATATTTCAAGCACTGGGTGAAAATAGAAGACCACTAATTTAAAATACATATGAAAGAAGACGCAGGGTCTACCTTTGTTTTGGTACTTTGAAATACAAAAAGGAACATTTTCTATTACAAGCCAAAGGTAATATAGCTCTCCCAATCTCCAACCACATTTTCTAGACTAAGAAAAAAAAAATCTGACAAGCAGTACATTACAAAGGGTTGCCTGTCTCATACTGGTAATAATCTCTATCAAACTGATCCATTTACTTATTGTTTTCCTAAAGATCTCATACCACCTCCTTCAAGAGTTCATTACCAAATCCAAATGGGTTTAATGAAAACTTTACCACCTAACAAATGCCTTGAACGATCCTCTCTTTTCTTGTCCTAAACATCCTTGTGCTTATTTTGTCAGAAGCACAAAAAGTAGAAATGCAATTGCATTTGTGCTGATGCTAAATGTTAATAGATTTGCCTAAATGCCTGCTAATAGCCCCCCTAAAATTAGCTAGACTAGTAGTGCATGCCTAATGTGTTGTTGTTTTACTTGCTTTTTTGCTTTTTACTACTCCTTCTTTTATCAGAGGCGGAAAAAAAAAGGCCCCTAGAAAAAAGCAAGGGTCTTTAAGCCGTGACACATTTTGGGTCACATGTGAATTCTGGAAGAAGAACATACATTCTGAAACTATCCCACAGTTCTGACATTCTGTCATGAAGGTGACAAATCCTAGTGCTCTAATGTTTCATTAAATTAAACATGAAATGTTTAATGTTTTGTTAAATTAAACATGAAGCTGTGACTTTGGACCCGAGAAGCACAGCCTTCCATCAATTCCTCATGCTCCTCCAGGTCACTTTTTAGGTTATATAAATGGGGTTTTATTTATTAGGAGTATTGCATTTCTCCCTGCAGTTAAAAGGTACTTTCTTTTAATGCACATATAAATAACAGCCAACAAGCAACACTGATTGTGGATGTTGAAAATATTTCTACACTTGGTCCTACAGAGAACAGTGTTGGAGATAGCCCCTGAGCTACTTCTCTATGTTCTGTTTTCCTTTCCAGAAATTTGCAATTATCATGAGATACTTCCAAGATCAGAGCTGTTACTCTTCAGATCGGCTCTCAAGCCCATTTCACAGATGGGTGTACTGCTTCCCAAAGAGTGGAAAACTCCCTGGAACATATAGAGGCAGATTCCCAGGCTAAGACAAAATCGTACCTGCTGCAATTAAAATAACAACAACAATAACAAAACCTCCTGGGTTCTGAACCACCACAACAGAAATTGTCAGTGGAAATAGAACAAGGCAGAAACAAAGCTCTGATTTTGCTAAGTATTGGCACAAAGAGAGATACATATGAGCTTTTGTGAGAATGAAATACCTGTGGATGGAACCATGTAAAGCAGAAGATAAAGACCAGCCCCCAACGGGACAGAGCGCAGGGAAGCTCACATGCGAGTTCCTTCTCTACCAGCTCAGTAACATTCTTAAATACACTTTGTAAAGTTGTCAGGAGCATTTCCGAGGGCTCCTGTGACATGGTTTCCAAGTACTATTTAATAGAATACATCTGAATGACAATTTCTAAATGGAGAGAAAATAAAAATCAGGACAACAAAAACCAACTTACTCAACACATTAAAAGGTACCAAAAGCAACTATCTTAGGATGAAAGTGTTCGATTCTTTTTACATTTTTCACGCGACTCTAAGTGGGTTATTGAGTACAGCTCCGTAAGTGTCAAGACAGCAACAGAATAGAGCCATTTCCCCAAAGAGAAAATCACTCACATCTTGCTAGTCCAACCACATTTCACCTCTGTGTTCCTATCACTGGCCTTAAACTCTAAGCCAGCCCAGCTTGGTAACAGATCCCTGCCCTGCCTTGTGGTCCCTCTTCCTCTCCCCGACACAAACCTTTCTCCCAGCTAGTTCCCAACATCGGTAGGAATATAATTGACACTTACCGTTCTGCAGCTTCATGTCTGTGAGGCAAACTAAATAAATTAAATGGATCCTGCTTTAATCTTCTTTTCTAGACCCCAAATGCCTTAATCAAAAGGAAAACAAAACAGAACAAAACAAATGTTCCCTGAGGTCCTTTTTTAAACCACCAGAGCATAAGCAAAGGAATCGTGTTTTCCTTCTCCTTCCCCCACCCCACTGGAATGCCCAGAGCCTATCCCTTAACATTAATAAGGGAGAATTATTTTTAATATCTTTCTATTCCACCCTCTCACTCCCCACCTTGGCCTTCAAGTCTATCACTTGTGGCCAGGCCTAGGCTTAAGTTACACTTTAAATCAAAATCTGGAAGATGCTTCAATTAGATATTTGGCTTGGCACACTTCCTGTAAAACTCCCATGTAGAGACACATTTGTTTCCTTCGTACAAATGAACTGTGGTGTTTGTGGTCCCTCTTCCTCTCCCCAACGTACACTTGCCTTTAAATGAGCTTAAGCTGCAGGACTTCATTGGGGTTAGCTGTCCCGCCAAGCTCATTTGGCCTTTCCCATTAAGTCAAGAGGCTCTAAGAGGCTAGCAAGATGCTTTTTAACTATGTGAGCGGGGCCAGCCACATCTCCTTGACAGCAGCTGTGCTGCGCACTTACCTGGCTCTCAGGGCCTTGACAGAGTTGTCCTATACTTTCTGGAGAAGGAACACCAACTGAAATTAGCTAATCATTAGCTGGAGCCACCCAGCCTGCACGAGATTCTCCTTTTCCAAACATCAAGTGAGGCAGTTTCCTCCAAAGTTCTTCCTTTGTTGGCCTCTCCCTGGTATGTACAGCTTGCCAAGGTCCTGGCTGCAGTTTCAAAAGTGCTGCTCAATAAAAGGATTTTAAAGGCTGTGCCGGGAGCCGGGAGCCTTAGATCCCAGTTTGGCTTTTTCTCCATCAGCATTCCTCGGCAAGCCTGCACAAAGTGAGGTGCGCTACATTATTTATGTCAGCTCTAGGCTCTGGAAAACACACACTGGCATCCTGATTACTAAGAATCCTCATGGATACAATTAAACTGTTCCCACATATTCTTTTCCTCCTCTCTTCCCTGATTCAACCTCTTTCAGGAGAACCAAAAGCACTCTGAGGCGTGTCCCAACTCATCTCCCAGGAGCCAAGAGAGCACTGAAAGACGGCCACTGTGAGGAAAGAACCCAGCGAAAAGGCGTCTTTCCCTGGCGGGAGCAGAACACACACCAGGGAGCAAAGTGCAGACGACCAGTAGGAGAACTGCCCTTCAAAGGGTCTCCCTGGGCTAAGGGCCCTGACACGGAGGCAGCAAAGTGAAGACACGACAAGAAACACTTTGATGAATTCATGGAAGATTGATTTAGAATGGGCTGCTAAGGGGAGTAAGGAAGATCTGGCAACACCACTAACCTTCCAAGCTGGATGGAGAGCGGGCATGCTCACCCCAAAGGCTCCTCAGTGCCCCATCAAAGTCATGGCACTGGACAGGAAGACCAGAGATGTAGCCAAATAGAGCAATGATTCTTTCCCCAAGTCTCCTCTTCAGAAAGAATGAACAATTCTCCAAGTTTCAGTCCACCATTTTTCTTCTTGTGTTAGCCTAATAGTGTGCTATGAGCTGGGCATATTAGCTGCACGCACGATGAACTCCGCACTGGCACAGTGAAGGCAGGAAGATGACGGGAACTTCCTCCTCCGGAGGAGCAGTGAGAAGGCAATGAATGATATTTCTCTGGTTGTCTACCTAGACAGTCCCTGCTTGGCAGGCAGAGGTGACTTCACTGTGTGAAAGCCCCAGGCACTGCTTGGTGAAACAACCTTTGGCAGGACCTCATGGTTAAGTCGCTTCATTTAAGCAAGAAGTCAGCTTGGAGGGAGTCAATCAGCTCATGCAAGGACACAAGGGGGGAGAGCAACTCGTCTTACGCCAAAGGCTCCCTTAAGTGTGCATGCTTGCATTTGCCAGGATTTTCTTTAAAGGGACTGTCACTTCCAATGACTTTGTCCACCCTACTCAGATACGCTGGGTGGAAAGCTGCTGGCTAAGATGGAAGTAATGGATAAAGGACACGGGGCAGGTCAGCGGAGCAGCACCGGAGTGGGCAAGCCTACTCCCTGATGCACACATTAGCAGAGCAATTGGAAATGTTCTCCAACATGGGGAGAAGCAGAATTGGACCCTCAGAAGTAAATCAATGGCAGGCACCATTATAGAAAAAAGCGTGCACAGGAGTACATCCCAGGAGGGACAACAAAACCTGAGAATCCAAGGAGGTGAGGACTGGAGAAGTACAGAACACAACTTTCCGGTGGGGTGACTCTGAACTGGTGCACTGGCTCCTGGCGAGTCGCTGGGCTGTGCAATCCAGCTCTCTGAGCCTTTCTGAGGTCCTGGCCCTGTGAGGACATACCACGTGCGTCTCAGCTTCAAGTGCTTCCTTTATCTTTTCCACCACAGAATCCAATCTGTGCTCTATGGTTTCTTGACTAAGACTTAGAAACAACTAATGTGTGCTGAGATCAGGTGCAATTACTTTGGAGGAAGGTTATTCTACAATAGTATTTATTCCTTTGAAAACTAAGTCACAATCAATGGAGAAGCTGACCTCAGATTCAAAATCATGACAAGGGTCCTCCTGCCCTTGAGGGCTGCAGTGCAGGAAGGTCTGGGGTCAGGTGCTCACTCTGTGGCCCTGGACAAGTTATTGATCCTCCTTGAGCCTCAATTTTCTCATGTGGAAACTAAGATCATATTATTTTGAGGACTCCGTGAGAAATAGAAAATACACAGCTCTATGTCTGGTGCCGTTAAAGTCCATAACAACCCTTAGCTGTTATGAATTTTCAAAACGTTTTCAATTAAGTAGCATAAAATTTATAGTGACTTGGTCTGCCCATGCCTGAGCCACATTGAGGAGTGCTCTCTGAACAAGCAGATCATTACTGACAATCTGTGTGCAGAGCACACAGCACCGTCATTTGCCTCCAATAAAGTTGTTCAGATGAATGGCCCCATGGCAGAGATCTCAATAAACACTAAAGAGAGGATAGAAACTGACAGTATGAGGAGAGGTGTGGGCAACAATCATATCTTTTAAACAGGGAATCCAAAGCTTTCCAAATCAATTGGATACCTTTTTGTGCATTAGACTACATGCTGAACGAACTCTGACAGCCAAGCTGTGGATGCTGTAGTCGGGGTGGGAGGAAAAAAGATGGTCCAGAAGCCCTGTTGTTCAGACTCTTCTTACTTCTTCCTGCAAACTACAAACAAGAGAGGCTGGGAAGCTTCGGTCTAGTGCAAAGCTGGCTCTTCATGAAGAAAGACAGTGATGGCTGGACAGACAAAGCTACTCATTCTGTTTTATTCCACCCTACACAGCTGAGCTCAAGCCCACGGCACCGACTTCCCATCCAATTCTCCTCCTCCTCCTCACCATGTGTAAGGCCAAGCCAATGGAACTCCATACCTGATTTTCATTTTATAGTGTAGCAAATCAGTTTGGACTCGGTCTGCTCTTTCAACTTAAATTCTGTCATGCAGTACCAATACAGTACTTAACTTTTTGCCAAATATAATATTTTCTAGAAAATGATTATTTTACTTTTGATTGTTTCAAAGCTTCTCTGTAAACAAGGTTCTACAGTTTTTGTTAGCTACATTTTTTTCCATGTTGTTTTCTTTTCTATCTCTGTGGCTCTGGGATCAAATCCAGGGCCTCAAATCTGCTAGGCAAATGTTCTAGCACTGAGGCACACACTCAGCATTGGCATTTTACTCTCTAAGTGCTTTGGTGGCTATTTCTAGGTCCTTGGAAGGAGAAAAGCAATACCCTAAACACCTCATATTTCATAAAGGCTTCATTTCCACTGCTTAGCCATATATACACAAGTTACCAGTATTTATGAAAAGTAAATAATTTTTTTTTCTTAGATCACATCCCTAATGTGATAGATGATGGACAACTATGGACAATCATATCGTTTTCTGAATAAACACAAAATGGCTTGAATACTTGGTTATTTGTAGATCATCAAAAAGAAGTAGGTTCTACCACATCTTCCCTGCTAGGAAACACTCCCATGTTATCTACCTATGAATAGTTAAACTGTATGAGGATTGTTAATTTTTCTTTCTCAATTAGACTTCCAAGCAGCTCTGTCTTTTGGCTCTTGTTAGGTTACTTGAACAAAAATAAAATATGTTGCATCATTCACTGAAGCTGTTTTTCCAGTTGAAACGTGAATTATGAGTGCTTCTGAAACACACCAGCCAGATCAAGTTGTAACAGAGTCCTGCTCCTGTTCCTGTGCAGATCATAGCTAATCACTTTCTAATATGAGTCATGCTTTTGCTTCATTAAGCGACCATTTCCCTTTATTTAGAGTGTACCACCATGGAGGTGCGGATTATGTTAAGTCAGCCTGAATTTGAACACTTCTTCTCTGATAAAGCACACTTCATTTGAGGGTAATGCTGCCCTTACGGGGATACTTGCACTTTTAGAGTATGTAGGAGTAAGAATGTTGGTCTACAAATACAGGCTTGTCTTTGCCTCTGCACATAATATGGGAATACTCTTGATGTTTGAATTCTATATTCTTTTGCTTATTTTTAAAATTTAGGGTATGAGCTCCACTTTAATCCTCATGATAGATGACATACTTAAATATGTACTGCTGAGGCATGGGTGTGTCCCACTTGCAGCAGAGGTGAAAGACAGCCATCCTTCCAATGGGACATGCAAGGGATGACTTGAGGTCCCCACTCCCTCCTCATAGTGATGGAACAAGTTTTTAAAGCACTCTTTAAATCAGTGGTTTGAAACACTGGAAAAAAATCCAGACATTATATAATACTTATCTAAGCAACTTCTTTTCAATGAGGCAAAAGTAAAGCAGTCATTTTACTCCTAGAAGTTAATTTTAAGCTGTTTATAGAGAGGACTCACAGCATTTTTCTTATCTATACAAGTTTATTAAAAAAATTGGTTGACTTTTTTATTTCTGTTCATATGAATATGTTTCTTAGCTTTACAAATTCTTTTTTCTTTTCTTTTTTTTTTTTTGGTGGGACTGGGGTTCAAACTCATGACCTTGCATTTGCCAGGCAGGCATTTGTGCCACGGAGCTGTCTCCCCCAGCCCCTAAAATTCTTTTTTCTTTATCAGCACATGTTTGCATATTGATTGCTTTCATCATGAGGGTTGGTACAGGCACATAATACATAACCTGAATTCTTTTTAGTTCCACTTCCCCTCCTTTGTCTTCTCCTCCTACACCTCTAGACCCCCTTCCAATTTGCAAAATATCCATCTCCCTATTTCTTCTTATCCATCCTTTATTTATATTTTGGGTTTCTGCTATAAGAGAAACCATGCAAAGTTTAAGCTTGTGTGCCCAATTTATTTCATTTAACATTGCACCAGCCAGTGCTGCAACATTCTAAACAGTAGCTGGATACAGTGCAGCAGGGCTCTTGGTAGAGTTTGGAGAGAGCACAGGGCTGCAACCCAGTGTGCTCCATTCACCCCAGGGCTCCCCTCTTCCCCCATGCACTGGAGGAGGACATCTGCTGTCACCCTTTGTGGATTGTTTTAAGACAATCATGCCTCCACTGTCCTTTCTCAAGTTGGCATCAGTGAGGATAAGGTTTTCCATTGTTTTATCAACTACTTTCCAACTCTGAGTTATTTTACATGAAAGTAAACAAAGTCCAAATGAGACTTAAATGGTCAGTTGCTCCCAAACGTTAAAAGTCTGGAGAAGAAAAGAAAACATTAGAAAAAACAAGGGCATTTTGGTATGTCATTGAAAGATTCACTATGGACTTGGAAAGAGAACCCTTGCGTATAAATCCCTCTCTATGTAGAGTTATTATTCTCATTTTCATTATCACAAACTCATTGACTCCATTGCTTTTGCAGGTTTCATCCATTAAAAAAAGATTATGGCTCATATTTTCATATTCTGTGAATTTTAGCTGTAAGGGAAAGATCTTTAGCCTGGGTACTATTCTTTGTTTGTTTGTTTGTTTTTTCAATGTATTTAGTATAAGGTCTAGAGGGTCTCACTACACAGATGGGACTTCTAGTGATCTTTCTGTTTTTAGCCTCACAAGTGCTGGGATTACAGGCACGTGCCTCCATGTCCAGTCTTAATCTGCATCCCAGCATGTTCTGGGAGCAGGGCCAGCATAGCATATCAGGGATTGAATCTTTGTCCCTGTGCTCTGCCTAAACAGGTGTTTAGTCCACTGAGCTATCCGGCTGGCCTTCACCCTGGGTATTCCTCTAAGGCAGGCTTTGTAGGAGTTATATGGGCCTGTTGTGAATACAAGCACGGCTGTAGGACAGGCAGGCATTCAGCTTGTTCACACCTGGAGTGCATCTTCACGTTTGGGACTTCAGTCTCCTCACTTTATCTTTACTATTATTATTACTATTATTATTATTATTATTATTATTATTATTATTATTTGGTAATAGGAATTGAACTCAGGACCTTGTGTTTGCCAGGCAAGTGCTTATGCCACTGAGCTCTATCCCCAGCCCGAGTGCATAACTTTCGATAACTCATAAGTACAAGGAGGAGAATAAAGGTGCCTGGTTTGCCCAGGGTTTTCAGGGCTGCACTTGTCATGTCACACTGGGAATATGTTAACAACTCAGTAGCTCAGACCTGTCATTCACTCTGGGCTCAGATATAGCCCAGGACAGCTACTCATTCTTCCCTTGCACTAGAGGAGTTTGGGCACATCCTATTATTTTTGAGCAATACTGACATCTTCTGAGTGCCTGCCAACATCCTGCCTTATATCCTGTCACTGTGAAGAAGGTGGAGAAAGAATGAAACTGCAGGCCCCTAACCATGTGGAGGGTGCAGGGGGCTTCCCAGGGGCTGCCTTCATCTAGTCAGGGTGGCAGATTCCCACTCCAGCTATGAACAGGTTGAATGCCGGTCCTACAGCCGTGCGTGTGTTCACAGCAGGCCCGTATAACACCTACAAAGCCTCCCTTAGAGGAGCATCCAGAGTGAGAGCCAGCCACATAGCTCAGTGGAGTCAATCGCCTGTTTAGGCAGAGCACAGGGACCAGATTTCAATCCCTGGCATGCTGTGCCGGCCTTGCTCCCAGGACGCTCTGGAACTATGATCCGGACTGGGCGTGGTGGCGCATGCCTGTAACACAGCACTTATGAGGCTAAAAACAGAAGAATCACTACGATTCCAAACTATGTTGGGCACGACAGGGTAGAGCCCATGCTGAGCCCTCTGGGCACACATGGGGGGCTCAGTAGCTCAGCATTTCCCAACCCCACATGCTTTCTACTGCCTGCTGCCATTCTGCTCTATCCGGTCTTTCCCTGCTACAGCGGCCCTGACAGTTCCACCTGGTCTTCAGTTCTTCCCTTGATTTTAGTATTTTTCTTCAAAGTGACGTACTGCTTCCCACTTTAGTCTCATCTTGGCTAATAATAGCCATAAAAATCACAGCTGGGATGCTCTTCCTGTTCCTGTCCCTTGCATTTGTCCTGAGATGTATTATAACAAATAGTAAAAGGGGAAAAAAAAATCACTATGTAGCTCTTCAGGATGTTTTTCATTGATCTCTGCACTATGTACAACTTACACATATGTTTGAAAATACTATCCAAGATGGAATTTTATTTTTTCTTTATTTTTGTGAACCAGAGCATTTAGTTGTACCATTTCCCCTTAAGTACATAGTGCCTGGGAATTAAATGTCACCAGGAAAAGAAATGCTCTAAAAATGAAGTTTTTATTACATCCCAGAGCCCAGCTAGAAAATTCAGAGAAAAGCCCACACGCTACTTTTCATCTTAGGGATTAATGTGTGAATAGGTTAAAATGCTATTTATTTTCCAACAGGTTTCTTGGGTTGGAGCCATGTAAACTCAGTGTTTGTAGAGATTCCCTTGGGGACAAAGGAAAAATCATCTGTATAGATCAAGTGTGTATTAGCAGCATTAGCAATTGGTCTCTGGAGACTGATAAAGACCTTTTTAGACAGATATTGCCGTGTGGCTCTTTAGGAACCTTCACTGAATTAGCTTTGGCTATCACAGGTTTGGGGCTTTCTTCATGTCCTAAGCATCAAAAGGAGAAAAGTCGAATCAAAAATGAAGTACTGGCATAAGAACCGCTAGTTTCACTGCAGATAAACCTCAATACCAAGTCCACATTCTGGTCTCCATCAATATTTCATGTGCCCAGACTCATAAGAAAACACATCTGTTGCCTTCCTGCATTGTAATGTGTGGTATGGTGAAAGATTATTACAGCACAGGTTCAAGAATTTAAAAATTCATCACCTTCTCAATTTAGAAAGCTGCTCTGTGGTTAGGACTTATGAAGGCTCCACAGGCATGAAATGACCAAGAGGGGCCGAGCCCTGTTCTCATGACACCAGTGATGTGCATGAAATTTCAGGGTGTGATGTGCACTGCAAAGGGAGTGCCTAGAATTGCGACTGCTGGGGTGGCAGACTCAGCCAGTGGGCTAAGGACTCAGAGTCCTGGCCTAATAAGAGCAGGGTTTCTGTCGGAATTCTTCGCGACACCTCTCAGGGACATACCACTTTACAACACCATTCTCATTTCCACCAACTGGATTGGTAGCACCCCAAGCTCTCTTTAGCAAAGGGACCCAGCTCCCTGAAAAAATGGGAGCTGCTGACCCAGGAGGAGTCACAGGGAAGCCTGGCACTCACCAACCTTGGAGATAAACCTTTGCATTTCTAGTGCTTGCCTTCCAGAAGGCTGAGAATTTCACTTGAAGCAAAATGGCAAAAGGGAGAGCATGTGTAATTTTCTGGCCTGATGGATTTTCTCATCACCTCCCTTTTTTTTCCCCAATGGAAATTCTCGGTGGAATGAGTCCCAGTGACACGGTCCCCAATCTGTGTCTCATCCTAGATACCTAACCAGGGGTCACAAAAACATTAGTGCTTCTTCTCTGTCCCCCATGCCCTTCAGTGCCTTTTTCATTTGCTTGTCTTTGAGTTACATCACTAGCCTGTTGTAGTTGGGCATCACTCTGAATGACAGAATTCCTTGACCTGGGAGTATGTGATGCTGATTCCCTCAGAAAGCAGCCTGTGGGGCAGGGAGGTAGCTCAGTAGAATAAGTGCTTGCCTGGCAAGCACAGGGTCCTGAGTTTAAGCCCTAGTACCACACACGCACATGTGCGCGTGCGCGCGCGCACACACACACACACACACACACACACACACACACACACACAGCAGCCTGGTGGAGTAGGCAGCTAAGAGTTAATGTCAGCTCAAGCTATCTTTCCACACAGCATCTTTTCTGTAGATGTAGATGGACAGCAGCAGGATATGTTCAAACTGCTGCTTTGTGAATGCGTCTCGTTCTAAGAAATCCTAGGGCATTAGATTTGATGCAGAAGCATTAAGTTTCCATAAGCAGAATTTGCTAATAAATAAAAGAATAAGAATCCTTATTCCTTCTACTTTAAGTCAACAAACAGAATGCCAGGAAGCCCGACCTCACAGTTCAACACTGGTACTCCCTCTCCCCCACCGTGGCTATTGCTAATTCCTGGAGGGGAGGTTGCTTTCAGGGGAGATCTACAGGGCAAACTTATTCTGCGAGAGCAGAAAGCAATCAGTTCCCTAGGATGTTATTTCTTACATGGAAATCTGAACAACATCCCTACCTAAAAATTCTCTCTTGGCTCCCTCACCCAGAGGACAAAGCCCTCATTCTCTCCTCCTGTCTTCAGGCCCTCTCTCACCACCTGCCTTTTGCTTTATGCTTCCAAAATAAAACATATCTTGGATGATCTCATCTTGTACAATACGTTGAAGCTTTTTGAGCTTTGTCCTATTTAGAAGGGTGTTCTTGCATTTTTTTTTTAATTTCTAAAACTTGGGATATAGTTCTCATAAGTCCTTCAAGATGCATTCATATCCCTGATTTCCAGGAACTGGGTTTTCCCTCATCTTTCACAGTGCAGAGAATGGCCTTGCCAGGGTGCTCCATGCATAGCAGTTGCAACTTTGCAGAATGATTTATTCCTTGCAAAATGGTTGTACCAGTGACCTACACATTGTAAATGCTCAATCATTTCTAATAGCTATTATTACCTCAGCATTGCATTTAACTTAACACCACCATATTTGCTCACCTGCCTTAGGTCCTTATTAAACACAGGCTTTGAACCACTAGTGTCTTTCCCAGTACCATGGCACATAGTAAGTCTCAGGTAGGTTGTGATTTGGATGTCTAGGGACTCTACATGGTGCCTAGACAACATTCTAGGGACCCATCAGACAAACAAGTTGGGATTAAGGCTCTTCTAAATCCTGCTCCAGGGAGCATAAGTCTCAGATTTTTTTTCTATTCTATTTGATGGCCACTGTCTGTGCCATCAAATACACCCCAGGCTGGTGTTCAGAAACCACACATCTCAGGAGCCAATAGAGCAGATGTAAGAAAAAGGCTTTCTCCCTGCTTTCCGTTACTCTAATCAAACTATGTGTTACAGTGACTTGCCTAATCTGATTTGAGAAGGGCCTTAATAGCACGGTAAAAGCAAAAAATGAAGCCAGTTCTTCAAGGAGCTGCTCACTTTAGTGGCAATTTCTTTGTTGTCCATTGCAACAAGTACAGCCCCCGACTGAGGCCAGTTGTTGCACTTGGATACAAGCAGGAGGCTCTCCCAGAGGCTGCGCGCGTTTCTTAGGGCACAAGTCAGCCCTTCCTGATTTAATTAGAGTTTTTTTCTCTCTCCACCTCTCTTGACCTTCTGCTTGATTATGTAGTGAAGTATTCCTGGAGAGCAATAATCCTGTAAGCTCAACATCAACCTCCAGAGCCACGAAAATGACAAACCTGTCAAAATTTCAGCCTTACAACTTCCAGACAGGGTCAGTAAGGAGATGTAATGGAAGAGAAACTGAAGGACCAGAATCCGTTAAGATAAAAAAAAAATGAAGAGTTCAAGAAATAAAAGAACCCAAGCAATGACAATTGGAAGCTTTGCGTTGCAGGTTAGGTTGCACACTTCTGCCTTTCTAGGGGCCCCATTAACACGGTGATTTAGTGCTTTCCATGGGAGCTGCCATTCCCTTGGAATGCTATTAGTGTCAGAGTCAGGGAAAATGAGGAAGTCTTTTTTTCTCCTGGAGTATGCAAACAGAAGCTTAGAAACATGTTTGCATTTGGATTGGATGATCTAAACCAACAAAGTTCAACCTTTTCACTAGAAGCTGTGAGCTGTTTGACAAGACCTACTTTTTATCAGGCAGGTTCAAAGTCTACACACTGCAGAGGCTTCCCTAATAAGAGCGACTAATAAGATTATTTCCTTAAAGATGTAACCTTGGCACCCGTCCACCTACCAGAAGGTAGAGCAGATTCGTTCTCTAAATTGGTTACCTTCAAAAGAAATGTTCTGTTGACTGGAGTAGGGTCCCAGCATGGCACGCCAAGATGCTATTAGAAGTATCCTAATTTGGATTTGAGGTGGCTGTTTTCTCTCTCTTTCTCATATATATAATTTTTCGATCACCAAAAAAAAATTAATGCTCCAGTTACAAACACTGCATTTCAATGGAATCAGTAGAAGTAACTGGTATTTCACTTTTCCCCCAAATCTTGACCCCAAATATCTAGTTTCTTCTCAAGGACCTATTGTTCCAGCCCTTAAAAAATTTAGCCAACATAGACACATTTCTGGTCAAGCAGGATTTAATAGAAGGAAAGAAAAATGGGGCATATCTGTGTTAAATATATATAGAAGAAAGAAGGACTCTATTCAGAAATTTTTTCAGGCTTGTATTTTGTCCCATTTCAGATCATAATGGCAAATCTTCAGTTGAATGGGGAGGTTTGGGAGGAAGAAAGACTACATGATCATCAAACTGAATTCCTTCTACCTTCTTGCCTTCTCCTTGCCTCCAGTGTGGCTATGTGATCTACTGAAATAATGAAAGCCATTTTCACTGCCCCACTCCTGGGTGGACTGGTCTTTGGCTGTATAAAGGAAACATGATTTAAGCAGGAACCATTTAAACAGGTCATTGTGTTTCTCAAAGATCATATCGTGGTTCATGACATTTAATGATCTCAAAGGGCATGAAAAAAAATTTTCCTTGAATAAAACTGGATCTCATTATCTTGTAAAGGAAAAGAAGAGTAGAGCTGCCTGTAGATGCAGGCTCACTAGAGGCACCTGTTGCTGAAAAGATGTCTTATATACCTTTGTGTCCTAGCACCTAGCATCCTGGAGAACCTCACGCCGAATGCACTCTGCAGGCTCTCGCCTGTACCTTTCCCTGCTCATTGGAACATTTCTGAAATAGGGCTTCCTCTTGGCAAGCCACAGATCAATTTGTGGAGTTTTTCTCCTCCTATTTATATATAACATAATGGTCCATCTTGCAAGCAGGTCCATTTTAGGACTGATGAAATATCGTCATGGAAACTTCCCAAATTTCACTCTGATAATTAACTGAATGAATAGGCCACTTTCCCATGAAGCTTTCTGTACTTAAGGTAACAAATGTATTTAATGCCAAAGAAAGCATCAAACTTTGTCATGAGTGACTATAATACAAGTTTATTTTTATCCTGAATAGACACATTGAAAACAAAGCAAGCCAACATAAAGTGAGAGAGACTGACAGACAGAGAGATAAAAGACAAGAGTTCATACCTCTTATAAGAAATGTAATATCATAAAGAAGGAAACTTACTTCAGGTACTTTTTCCATATTTTCTTTCATAAGTGGAAAATAAACCTCAAAAAGGCTGCATTTCTTCCTCAAGGTCTAACAAGTGATGCGAGCAAGGTGTAAAGCAGCAACTCAAATCCACAGTGCTCTGATTCAGATTCTACGCCGCCTCTGTGGAGGCCCAGTGCAGTTCTCCTGACTTGCACTTGGGCCGTGTATATTCAATAAGATAATTTGGGCCATACTGGAAAGTAGCATTCAAATCTGTAATGGTGCCACTGTTTCAATATTCTACCGCAGTTGTTTTCAAATTATCGAACATTGAAACCTCCCGAGAATCTTTAAAACATATGAGTGGAGGGAGCCCCTCCTTAGACACTCAAAATTCATCTGTGTAGGGTAAAATTTGAGTGCTAGGATTTTTAAAAGCGCCTCACGTGAATCTAACACATTGCAAGTTTGGGACCCACTGCTCTGGGGAGTTTTCATTTTGCTCTAGGGAAATGAGACAGACATCTCATTCCTGGTAGAAAATTTGCATAAGTGATCACATACAGAGCCTCTCTATCAACTTGCTATTAGCCTGTCTCTTTCCTAAGTCACACATGTCATATTTTAAGAGTGTCTATCTCTTTTTTGAAAGTTGCATTTATTAAGTCCCGTGTAGTTCATTTTCCCCGGGACTTGCTCATGTCATCACATCAAAATAGAAGATGGTTGGTGCTTTGTTTCTTCTGGCTAGGCTTTTCCTAAGGCAGCCCAGGCTTCCACCCTTCATTTCTCCTGACAATGGCTTGATGAAAGGGTCTGTGACCTCTTTTCTTGGAGAATCATTACCTTTTGCTCCCTCTTATGTGGTGGGCAAGGTACATGATCCCATCTTGAAGCCTAGCTTGTTAGTGGGTTTGATCTCAATAAAAGTGCAATTGTTTTGGGCTGGGGCCACGAACACCCTGGACTCCAGGGCTTTTGTTAGAACATGACGCATGTATGAAGCACAGGATTAACCTTACCCAAACATATGTCTACCTCTTGGTTTTTGGAATGTGATATCAAAGATCTTGGAGGGCCAGCCAGATAGCTCAGCAGATTAAAGCTCTTGCTTAAGCAGATGCAGGGTCTGGGGTTTGACACCCAGCATGTGGTATCAGCACAGTCCTCGGGGCATGCTGAGATGGTAACTGAGACTGGGTGTGGTGATGCACGCCTGTAGTCTCAGCACTTGGGAGGCTGAAAACAGGAGGATCATTATGAGTCCAATCTGTGTAGTGAGACCCTGTACTAAATACATAAAATTAAAATAAAAGAACAAAAAAGATCTTGGAAAAAGTGAGAGGAAAACCTGAAGAGATTGTCTTGTTTACCTGGGTCCTTCAGTTACACTGGTGTAATTCTTTTGAGGGCTTTGGACCTTGAGTAACTTGACCTCTAAAGGCACTAAAGACTAAAGATTAGTACTATGAGTGGTCATCTGTGTAGATGTGACAACTCCAAAGCGAAGCATAAGATTTCAAGGCTCAGCACAGCTTCCGTGTGTGTGTGTGTGTGTGTGTGTGTGTGTGTGTGTGTGTGGTGACCCACCATTACTAGTAAAGTTTGGTGATACTCAGTTGAGGCAATACCACGGGGAAAGGACAACTGGAAGCTTTTCTTTTGGAACTTCCATGAACTCTGTTTGGTAAGTTTATCCCCTTGATTGGTTTTATATGTATCATTTTTGGCTACAAGAAACAATAACTGTGGATATAACAGCTTGTAGTCAGCTCAGTGCGTCATTCTTATGAATTATTTAAAGGGAGAATGCTCTTGGAGTCCTCCAAAGGTGCAGCTGTTATCAGGAATAAAGGTGCTAACAGGGACCCCTAAACTTTGCAGTGGATGTAGGAGTAAAGCTGATCTTGTGGACTTTCCTAACTCCACAGGAAAAGAATTATCTTCCTTTGGTGACTAGCATTGCTTCTACACAATAGAATCCAACAGGGTCAAGATGGTTCTTACGATATTTTTTGAGCCCCTAAAACTTAGCATGCCTGCAATTACCCTTGGACTTTGTTTTCAGTTGTACAAAAATCTTCTTTGCTGTCCCTCAAACATATTATTTGTTGAGGTGTTCCCACGTGTAATACACCATACTACCTCATAGGTTCTGTATATAAAGAACTAATAGAGAACTTGATAAATGAGCTTATTACAATGCCTAATACATGGAAGTATGATGTCTAGTGCTCTAATTATTATTGTCATTTTAATTTTTAATATTTTCCAATTATAAATTTCTTCCAGAGGTCAAGTCTAAAATCTCACAATGATGTACTTGGTG
>PVKN010007185.1:0-27106 GCA_004027915.1 Capromys pilorides
AACTTAATGGCCCTTTATACTGAATGCAACTTCCATGGCACCTAATACACTTTGATGAATTACTCATTATGCACAGTGTTGGAATAGCTTCCATAAAGATTAATAATTGGATAATCAATACAAAAATTCAATCTTAGGATTTTTCCACTCCAGGGTCAATGTGTACTCCAGAAACATACAGTGGGTGCCTCATTTGCTTGTGTGTTTCTGACTTTTTCCATCCTCTCCTTCCTCTTTTTTTCCAAGTTAAGAGTCTCTGATAGAAACTTTCCCACTTGGATACTGTGTACATGTTTCCTCATGCAAACCTGTTCAGATTAAAGAAACCGGTCATTTTATCAGTCACACAGGTACCAGATTTGCCTAAAGGTGGCCTCAGTGCAGGAGGCAGGGGAGCACACGGGATCAGTTAAAAGACATGTGGCCAGAGTTGTGACAACACCCAGTGCCACTAGTGCAGGGGACAGGCAGGTGAATTTTCATTAGGGAGCTGTGAGGGTAGAGCTTGGGCTTGAGCATCCTGGCAAAGGGCTGCAGGGAAGCTCATGGGAAGACACACAGGAGTGTCTCCTGATCAGGCAGTGGAGAGGTGGCCTTCAGAGGTGGCAGGGCCTCTGGGTAGGCAGGAGTACTGCCCGTAGAGCTCTGTCTGGAATCCTGCCTTTGGCAACAGGCTATGGAAATGTGTTGGTGGGAATCCAGGGTCACAGCAGGGAAGAGCTGGTGATGTGCTGCTGAGCTAGTGTCCCATCAAGTAGTGGGGACTCTGTGTCCATCCCGTAGCTATAGTGGGGCAGCAAGTTTTCCGATGACGAGGGAGGAGGAAGAGCAGCGTTGGTCAGGGAGAGGCAGACTAAGAAGTATCCACAGCTGTCCTTGAATCCATGCAGTGCTGGCAGAAGGGACCTGAGGAGCTGGGGTGGCCAGGTCTCCTGCAGATTGGCCCTTGGTGGACAGGGTTGAAGTGCCACAGTTGGCTGAAAGAGGAGGCCGATCTTGGTGTTGAAGAGAAGAGCAAAGGTGGGCTGTCCATGAGGGTGGGTGGAAAGATAGGAAGATGGGCCCAAGGTGCCCCAGCAACCCTCTGGACTTTGCTGAGATTGAACCAGAGGTTTTGCTCTGGGAGATTGAAATTGAAGTACAACAAGATCCTTAGGTTCACTTGTCCCTAGCATCTCCCTACCACTAATTATGAGGCAGTTTTCGGTTATTTTCAGAAAAGAAAGCTCACATCTCTATGTTTTTCTCCCATCCCTTGTACTTAGTATTACTCTAGATGTTGCCATACAACCTTCCGTGAAGGAAAAGGACAGGTTAGAGGCCTGTGGCCATCGGCAGCATCCACAGCCGCCTCTGTTGGAGGTTTCCCTTATGCTTTTGGCTTGTGCTGCCTTTGACTTGTCTGCCAGCGAGGAAGCTCTCAGCGAGGAAGCAGGACTTTGGGGTCCTGCCCTGTGCACCTCTTGTCCAAGCTGTCATGGAGCCCATGGGCTTACATTCTGGGTTGCTGCAGTGAGTGTTGCAGACTCTGAGTGGGGAGGAACTGGCCTCACCTCATGTCGGAGGGTCGTGCCTGCCGTACACAGCAGCGTGGACACACACAGCCACCGAGTCCACTAAATAAGCTTCACGTGAACACCGGGCCCTAACTGTGCGTGCACATGTGCCAAGCCACCTTCCCTATATTTCTAGGTTCATGGCCTCATAGGAATTTAACCGACAAGGTGTGGAGTTGCAGTATTTTCATAAAATACTGTAAAAATCATATCATTTGTGTCACTGACAATGTAGACAAAGATCTGCAAGAGGAGTAGTTTAACTCCCTTTTTGACACATAAAAGAGCTCCGGTGGCAGTGTCAGCTCTCTTCAGTGTAGAGCAACTGCATTCAGCTGACCTGTTCCCAGCAGGTGGGCGCAGGGGACTGCTCAGGGATGCCGTGCTTCAGGACTATGGTGGCACTGATCGTGCTCAACTCTTCAGCCAAAATCTCATCGCAATATCATGCTTTCAGTTTTTAAAAACCAAGGACAAAATTTCTTTCTCAAGATTTAAATGATATTATGAGAATGTGAAGGAGAGAAAATCACATTTTCTTCCCACCTTAGGATGTGGCCATGATCTACAGCGATGAACACCAGAAATACGCCCAGTGGTAGGTTTCTGCGGTGCTGAGGCTGTTCCTTGGTCTCCTGGTTTCCTCCATCCAGTCCAGGGCTCAGACTTGACTGTGGCTATGGATTCGCAGGGAGCATGTCAGGGTCCCATGACTTAGTAGGTCTAGGTGGGACTCCAGAGTCTGTGCCTACCCCAACCCAAGTGATGCACAGTGTGGTCTTTAGGCCACAGGAGGAACAAGGGAAGCACAGGAATCTGGTAAAGCCAAGGGTGCCAGGCTGCAGAGCGTGCCCAGGTCTAAGAGGCTTGTGAGCGTGGTAAGGAACATTTTTTCCCTGAACCAGGGACCAGGGCCCGGTCCATTACAGGGAGCTGGTATGAAGTTACAGTGCCGGCCGGTTACTCACTTCTTCTCTGGCTCAGGTGCTTTCTCTGAAAGTAGGGCCTTAAGTGTGAGTGCTCCTGCCAGACACAGGATCGGGGTGCGGTGGGCTTCCTCCTACTCAGCACTAAGGGGTGATGAAGCACACCCACACCCACTTCTCTCTCCTTGCTTGGGGGTTGTTCTTAAGATGTTTAAGTTGTAAATCCCTGTACGGCTTCCTCTAAGTGACCCATTTTTTTACATGAACACAAAGCACTGATTGCCCCTGGCAAATTTGCTGGTGATTCTTGAGTAAAGATTTCGTTCAGAGTCACAGGAAGCAGATTCTACTTCCTGTGAACACAAGAGCGAGTGGCCTGGAGTGGTCTCCTTTGCCGGTTTAATAACCTGCATATTATTCTAAGTGAAGCCCAGCCCAGCGCCTGCATCTGATGAGGATATGGGGCTCAGCGTGCCTCCTGGCCAGGACCTGAACAACACTCAGCGCTCGGCCCTTGGGCCCTAGCAGTCCAGCTTCTGGATCCTCCAATGAACTTTGGACTTGCTCATTACACCGCGCTTCAAACGGCATTTAGACTTGACTCACTTCATACATTCTGAAAACAGGAGAGTAACCTTGTTAATGTTATTTCCATCAAGTGCCTCAACCTCATGCTGAAGCAGAAAAGGAATTCTGTAGCAAAATGACAGAAGGAAAAAAAAAAAACCAAAAACTTACACCAAGTACTGTTCCTTTGGTCCACAGATTGTAATTAAAGGAGGCTTTCAGATTTAAAATTTTTGTTTTCAATTTTGCTCATTCTGTTTGAATGGTAGTTTCATAATTTGGGGAAATATATTTTCTAGTAGTGCAAAGAAAGTCTTAGAAAAAATGCTTGTTGGTGGTTTAATGATCAGGGTGAGTAGCTGCTGAACAGAGTTTAGCATAGATAAAATAGTAGCCGGATAATATGGAAACCTTCTCCGGTCTGCATCAGATGCAAGGCTGGAAGGAGAGTCCTGCCCGGAACCTCCAGGCCATGTGACCCGCCGTGCTGGAGTTTCCACCGAGTTTGCATGCTCTGGAGTTTTCAGGCTAAATAGGGAAGCAGGCACTTAAGGTAGGAAAATCATTCTGTCTTAACGGCTGACAGTCCCGCCTAACAGGAGTGCTCATCAGTGCCAGCCCCACTCCAGGTGGAGGGTCATGTTTTATTAAAACTGTAACTTGTTGTCACTCAGTCCCTTCTCTGTCCCATTCTCCCTTTCCAAAAATAGCAACCCCTGTGGCGGTGGCTTATTATGATTAAAAGATAAAAATAAATGAAGGCTGAGATAGGCCCAGGACACAGGGGTAAGACAAGAGCTTACTTTTTAATGAAAGTCAAGAAGCTGTGCTCTTTTGCTGCTTCCCGAAGCATCTTTGAAAATAAGACTTTGGGGGATGCTGCAACTCTGCATTTTCAGAGTTACAGTGGTCACAATACATTCAGAGTAAGGTCCCCGTGTCCTTCGCCCCAATTTCACTGGTATGTTGCTATGTCCCTGGAGCTGCTAGGGCAGCTGTGGAGTAGACAGCATGGTCATGCAGGCTGCCAGACAGAAGCTGATAGTAAATCAAAACACTTACTTACGAAGGAGAAAATATTTACGATAGACTTTCTAAGAGGTTATCTCTTCTCAAGAAATTTAGAAACCCACATAAGAGGTACCTCTGCAGTTTTCTTGGTGCATAGCTGAGCCGCCTCTTGCCCTAGACCACATACACTTACAGTGAAACAAAAGCAGTTTCTTCTCTCATTCCTATTTTCTGATCTCTAATTTGTGGCTTTAATTATAATATTTTTATGTCCTTAGCTCACACCTAGTATAGTACCTTAAATAAGAACCAAATAAGTCTAGATGTGTGCAGCAAATGGAAAAAATTGAAAACTGTATATTCAGCAACTCATTGAAACCATAAAAGAGTGGGCAAATACATCTATCATATACCCCTTTATAATGAAAATTACAGCAATGAAAATCTATATGTTCATTAGGATTTTTAACTAACATCAAATGGCTTTCTGTGACAAGAATTATTAAATACTGTACAAGTTTAGTACAACAAATGTAACTTGGATACCTCTTAGAAGCTGGTCATTTAGGACTAGAATTCAGCCTGCGATATTTGTGGTTCTGCCTGTGCCTACCTAAGTCATTATCCTCTTAGGTTACACTCCTAACTTTAGCTAAAGGTGTATTTTCTGGGAAGGTTAGCAAATACTTTTTATAATTATGTTTTAGTTATAGGAATGGGAAAGAATGTCCTTCCTGTTTTGTTTTGCCTCCAAAAAGTTATTTTGGCTTCTCTTAAAAATAAAAATGTTCTTGATGACTTGAGGTCTGTGAAAAATAGCCTTTTCTGTCCCTCAGAGGAAAGTGGAATAAGCGAGAGGCAGTTAGTTTGGCTGTGGACTTATTTTTGTGTAGCTTGACTGCGCTGGTGAGCTGGGCAGGGGGGCTCTGTGGGTGTGCAGCGCATAGGCCCCGCTGTAGCCCTGCTGTAGGAAGGCAGCTTCACACTGAGTGTGGAGCTCCACAGGGCTTCTTCAGGTCTACTTCTGTGACAGGATGAGGACAGCTCTGAGTAAAGTTCTAGAGCCTGATACAAAAAACATGACTGAGTGCTGGGGCAGCCAGTATGCAAAGACCCAAGGATATACGCCGTTGGCTTTTGAGATTGATGGCACAATTGCTGTCCTTATGGAGACCAGCCTCATAATTAAGGGACAATGCTTTCTAGTTTGATTATGCTAATACTACTTATGTCAACAAATATGTTTTTAGGAACTGGTGCAACAGTATTTTTTTTGGCAAAAAAAGTTACACTTTTTAAATGCAAGGATTAAACACTATCTGAGTTGACATTGCTGAACTAGATTTCTTACGCTGAACTAGATTTCTTACTCTTTAATCCTAAATCCAGTTTTTAAGAGACTAGGATTGAGGCAGGTATGGATACCACTGAGAAGATTCTGGCCCTGTCTCACCTGGTTCCATGCTCCCCAGGCTGAGAGGTGTTGTTAGCTGGCTTCTGGCCTATGCAGACCACTGCCAGCCCTCCCGTGGATCTCCAGAAGGAAACTGGATGGGCGGGATCACCCTGATTTGTGGGCAGGAAGACAGCCACGGCTCAGTTTTGTCAGACTATCTTTTTCCATTCTTTTGCCCATCGGCTCTCATGATTTGCCTTTCTTCTGATTTGAGGGGAAGACAAAGCTAGTATTTGCATTGACCTAAAAGCCCTTCGCAGATATTTGTTCTGATAACAAAAGGTTTACATGTGCATGGCGGGAAATCTGGAGGTTAAAACCTACCAACGCAAAGAAGCCCTGCAAAGGCACCATTTTCAGCCATGTGCGCAGGCGTTGCCTGTGTGGTTCCATGCTGCTTTGCATTCACTTTAGACCCTGTGACTTCCACTTAGCTGCTTGGGCTCATCTTTCTCTTTCCGACAACAGGTAAACTGAAAGTTCACCAGAAAGTACGAATGGATGCGTGAGTCTTTGCTAAAGTAAGGCGCTCAGAGCACCTGAGGACTTTGCTTGTTGAAGTGTTTGAGGCACATTGTTCTATCAGAGAGATCTGGGAAAGGCTCAGGTCCCTCCACGGAGCCCACACTCAGAGCTCAGGCGTGGCTGCAGCCAAGCCCTCCCACAGTAGTGCCACCACCTGCCCTTCCCTGCCACATGAAGTTTGACCAGCCTGAGTCTATCTCCAAAATGAGACTCAAGTAACATTTACATCCAAGAGCTACCCAGGACAAGGCCCCTGTGCCTGTCGTCCTGCACGCAGCAGATACTCTGTGGGTACAAAGTGAGTTTGCAGGCCCATGCTAGCAGCAGTGGCCTTCATCCCAGATTTTTGGCTCCAATACAGGAAGAGGTTGCTTGTCCATTGCAGGTAACTGAAGAGCTCCCAACACCTGGAGCAGAAGGGGGTCTTACCAAGCCTGTTTATGGATAGGATCCAGGAAGCCAGTTGAGTGAGAGAACACATCCAGAATGCAGTGGGACTTGGGACACAATGGGAGGACTTAGCACTCCTTCTCATTCACCATCAGAGTCTGGCCTGGAAGCAAAGCCAAAGGGATTGGGGTGGTGCCTGAAAGAGGTCTCAGATCCTCCTTTGCTAGGAGTTTGCTCCAGAGAGTCAACAACGACTTGCAGTGGCAAACAGGAAATTAAAGAGAATAATGGTCTGAGAAAAGTTCAAAAATCTTTATGAACTGTTGGCTTCAAAGCTATTTCATTAGCATTTGAAAAGCTTCACCTGGCTCATCCCATGCATGCTTTAGTAAAATAAAAGGTCAAGCTTTAAAACAAAGCCTAGATATTGTCTATTGTTGTTTGTGCCTGTTTTTAGGAGTTGCTCTTCTCAGGGTCCTTTTTCATCTCAGCTCTGATCACAAACAATTCTGGATTCAAGGATGTGCTCAACTTTAAGATCCAGGACTGGTCTTTGTAGTGATTCTTTCCTGCTGCCATGTGACGTGATATATTGGCATGTTATTCAGAGTGCCTGCTATGCCCAGCCACTTCTCTAGGACCCTTGGCCAGCAGGATATTTGAGGTTAATGATGTGGACAAACAAGAGATAAGCTGCTGTAAAAGGAGGATAGAAGAGGAATGGGAGGCCAAGATGAGAAAACATCGGGTCTACTTTGATGTCAAATTCAAAAATGGGATTGAAACCAAGAAATGCACTGGGGCGTGTCAGGTCTGGAGCCTTCCCCAGGCCTTGGTCATGTCCAGGTGTTCCAACCTCCCACCATGCTGTGGGGATTTTTGAATGCAGCTTCCGAGCTGACGTGTCAGCAGATCTCTCCTGGCACTGGGATGTCCGCTGAAGCCTCTCCAGTGGCGCTCACCCCGCTGTTCTAGGCAAGGAGTGCTGACGTGTCCTGTTTGTTCTCACAAAGCCACAGAAAATAGGTGGCAGTTCAGGCTGTGTGGTTCCTTTGGTTGCTTCCCCCACCTCCACCTTTTTAAGACTTGAAGCGCATAAAAGCTGGAACAGGTGAAATGACTAATGACTAAAAAGGCATCTATTTAGCGTAAATAGGGAAAGACCATGTTTATGTATATGGTGGTGTTTGTGGGTGTGTATGTTGGTGTTGTTCTAAGACATACATGACACAGAAAAGTGACAGCACATGCAGTCTTATACCTGACCACATCCCAGAAACACTGAACTTGGAGCACCTGCAGGTGCAGGCAGTGAGGACCAGAGACAAAGGGGACAGTGTGACGGTAGGTGTGAAAGAGTAGGAGTTGGTTGCCCCCAACACCAGAGGTCTTGTGTCCTTGTGTCCCCAGTTATATCTCCAGCTCTAGCCTACCAACTGTCTGAGTCCTTTTGTGCCTTTAAATTCCTTTTATTATCATTATCATTATTTCAATTCACATATAGTCCTGTGAACTTGCCAGCAAGATCACAAGGCCATGCATGGCCCAGAAGGGCCAGCGGAAGCCATCCTGTGACCCTGGGGGCAGGCTGCCTAGCCTTCATCCACCAGGCCTCAGTGGCATCGCCAGCACTGAGAGACAGCACCTCCACTCGTGTGGGCCTGGCATGGCGTCTGCACTGCAGAGCTGGCCATCGCCGTGTCTGCTTTTACTTCCTCCTGTAATTGTTGCAACAGCCAAAAAATGACGTAGGAAGGTGGCGACCCCACTAAGGGCTACATGAAGGCTGGACAAGCTTGCTTATTCCTTAAAATTGATTTGAGATCCTGAGTTGCTTTCAAAAACTAACAACTGAGAAATGTGGGGAACCTTTGCTGAAAAGCTAAGCATTGAAAGGGCAAGCTATATGAAACAATTTCCAGACTCTCGTGGATTCCTTTCTGGTTTGCAATGTTCTCAATATAGTCATCCAAAAACCCATGAGTGAAACCTGAGAGATGAGCTGTGGAAGTTTCTCTGCAGTCTGAGGTTTTGCTGTCAGCCTTTTTCAAAAGGGCACTCAAAATGAAGAAACCAGTTATATGAACGGTCATTTACTTTAGTGAGGAAGGGCTTCTCACTGAAGTGGTGACCTGCGTGGCTCAGGAGTGGATAGGCTGTGTGAAGTGGGAAGGACCTCAGCAATATTTACAGCGCACAGAGGGGGCAAGCCCTACCTATACTTTGAACGTTTTAGTTTTTATATTTAAAGAATAAAAGTGATTTCCTATTCACTCAATTCCAATCATGTAATAGAGGTGAGTGGGAGTGGGAGTTTGTGGACTGAGACCTAGGGGTACACACAGCCTCTGTGGCCATCCCAAATGTTAAGAGGGATTCAAATCAACACTTATGCTTTAGATAAAAACCAACAGGTTCCACCTTAGGAGCATTTTAGAAAAAATCAAATATAAGGGAAAAAAACCCTTCTTATTAAATTGAATTGTGGTCTAACAGTTTGCCACATCCTGTTGAGGGACATCTGACTAAGTAAGCAGAGCGGAGGTTCCTCTTTCAGGCATGTTGTGAGGGTCACATGTCACCTGCAGTTCAAAACACCTCTTCAAAGAGAAGCTTTCATGCTGGTGGAAAAGCTGAATAAGAAGGTGGAAATTATCAGTGGAGAGAAGGCAGTGTGAACCCGTGGGTGTCACTGACAGGGCCGTATCAGAGAGAAAGCCACCCTGAGGAACCAGCAGAGCTCAGAGTACAACGTGGGCTGATAGGGACCCGGAACTGTGACCTCATGGAAGAGAGTGATGGGGCACTGGGGAGGAGTCAGATCCTTAGCGAAGCCATCCATCGGCCTTGCGCCTTAGGTGGGCCCTTCATCTGCCATGAGGAAGAAGCAGAGTTCCTCTCAGGGTCATGCAGAGCCTGTGTCTGGAGAAGAGTACCCTTATCACATCTCCATGTATAGCTAGCTGTGTGGACGATTATCTGCTGTACTTTGTATTGTTCCACAAAAGTGTGGAATGTCGTTATCATGCGGTTGCGTTGTTGTTTATCTTTAGTTTCTCTCAGATGCTCCGCATCCCCTTGGTCCCATGAGGAATGTGGGGAGATCTTAGAGGATGTTCGAGCTAATGTAATGTTCTTGTTCCTCCCTGTGATGTCACAGACACCGTCTCTGGCTGAGACAAGAGTGGAGTCTGACTACACAGCACTTCTACCTGAGCCTATTGGAGAATTGGGCTGGTTATTCACCTCAAGACATGGCAACAGGTGCTCATTGGCAGGCCCTGAGCTCCCCTGAGAACTCGGTGACTTGCCCATCAGGACTGAGAAAGCAAAGTAACCTTGGGGTAGCCCACTGCAGCCAGCTGGGGACCCATGGAGCTGGAGACTCAACTACTATTTTCCCCAGCCCACCCTGGGCTCTCCCTCTGAGGTTCAGGTGCCCCAGTGGGCAGTAGGGGGAAGCCCATATCTTGTTTCTTCCCTTTTTACCTTTCAAGCAGATGTTATTTTCCTGTGGTCTGTAGGATCATGAGTGGCTAGAAGATTCTTAACTGCTTCATTTAATGCCTCTACCTTCTCCTACCACTGTTACCCTTCAAGTATCTCTTCTCTTTCATTATTATTACCCCTCAGGCCTCCCTCACATTGCATCCTTACTGTACCTCTTCCTTCTCTCATCTCCATATCATTATTATGCCTCAGAATTACCTCCGTTGTCTGATTGCTCAGGCCTCCCTCTTGTATCATTGTTGTTCAGACCTCCTTCATATCCCACAGAATACTCCCACAGCTGCCCTCAGAACTCTTTATCATAGCATAAGTCTCCTTTCAGCCCCATTATTGGCCTTTCAGACCTTACACATTCCATTCTTCTTCAGATCTCCTTCACGTCCTCTCAGTATTACTCCTCAGAACTCTCTCACCTCCCTGTGATTACTCTTCAAAACTTCCTTCCTTCGTCATCATTGTTACTTCTCAGACCTCCTTTTTCTCACCTCAGACCACCTACCTCTCTTGAGCATTATGACTCCTCAGGCCTCCCTTACGTTTCTTCATTATCATTCTTCAGAACTCTCTCACATCCTATCACTTCTCTTCAGAACTTCCTTCCCTCCTCGTCTTTACTCCTCAGATCTTTCCTCTCTCCCCTCAGACTTCCCTCCTCTCTTCATCATTATTAATTCTCAGGCCTCCCTCACATCCCATGATTGTCAACTGCTTCAAATTGAATCATTGTTACTATGCCTCTTGTGTCCTCCTCACTACGTCTCAGACCTTTACATTTCATCATTTTTACCCTTCAGACTCCCTTTCTCTTATCACTATTACTTCTCCCCTCCCCCCCACCATTGCTATTTTTCAGGCTACCCTTCGCTCATCACTGTTACCCCTCAGACCTCCCTCATATCACATTATTATTACTCTTCAGCCTTCTCTTCTGCCATCTTTCTTCTGAGGCCTCTTTCCAGTCCCGTTACTATTGCTCCTCAGTCCTTCCTCACATCTCATCAGTATTATGCTTTAGGTCTTCCACCTGCCCAAATCATTATTACTTCTCAAGCCTCCATCCTGCTCTCTCATTAGCATTCCTCAGCTTTCTTTACACCCCTCAATCACTGTTAGAATAGATTTCTGGTCTGTTGCTCAAGTCTCTCTAAGATTTGAATGAGCGCTATGTCTTGGTGTAGTGCATTTGAACATCTTCTCACTTCTCCTTATGTGGGGCTAGTTCAAAAGTACCCAAAGCTGGTGAAATGTCTTCTTGCTCTGAGTGGGTGGCTTATTTCCCCATCTTGGCCCCTGAAGTATCTTTCCCAAGCCTGTCTGCCTCTTTCTACCCAGGTGGGGGCCACTGGCCCAGGAGGAGCTTGGGGCTGGCTGTTCATACCAACTCTGTCCCTACTTGGGAATCTGATCCGAGGAAAGGGTGCCAAAATGACTTTAGTCTTGGGGTCTGAGTTGGATGGATGGGATGCTCCCCTCAGCAAATTGTAACTATCCAGGGCACCAGAGCCAAAGGATGAGGCTCTTGTAGTTATAATTTGTGTTTCTACCTCTCACCAAAGGGGTAGTAAATAAAGCAAACGCTTCTCATTTGGTAATGAGAAATCCTAGTTGTAGACAAGTGATTGTCTTCCTAAGAAAATACCTTAAAGAAACTGGAGATTCATGATTTTTCTTTGTTAAATGTTCTTTGATGTGGCAATGATAAGACAAAGTATAAATTAGACATGTGCCTTTTTACAAAAGAGGATGAACAAGTGGAGGAGCCAGAAGAGCTAAGCATCTCTAGTTCCAGGCACCTTGCCTATGGTGGGCAGCCTGGGCACCCAGCCTCAGCTGGAGAAGCCAAGCACAGCACAGTGCCCAGAGCAAGACAAAGATGAGAACAGCCCTGTGGCTTTCAGACAGAGGCACATGCTACACTGAAGAGATGGCTTCTGCCCTACCTGGTGCCTGGTGCCTGCTGCCCAGAGCTTCCCAGGGCTGTGCAGTGGCCTGCACCCATGGGCTGAATGTCATGGAAAGTGCCAGTAGCTATGGAGCTACTGTGTGCACTCCGGGGACAAGTTGGTTCCTGAACGCTGGTCCTGGACCAGCCATGAGCACCTGGGCTGTGTGATTTCCTCATTAGTGCTTTGAAGAGTCACAGGGCAGGAGGGAGCCTGCCTTCCTTCTGGAGTTTTCTGTCCTGAAAGCCAGGGCCCTCTTCTAAGTGTGGTTGGCATCCTGTGGTCAAAGATCAAGCTGGGAGCCCTTCAGAGGAGTACCACAGTGGTGGCCATCTGTGGGGAGCCAGCCTGGAAGCCAGTTTTGGGTGCTTCTGTCTTTGTTAGTGAAGTTGGCCCCACTGGAGCAGCCCAGGACAGCACCGGCAGGCTCCTGGCAGGGATAGTCAGGACAGTGGTGGCTGGGCCAGGGCTGTCAAGCCCCTCACCCTGCATGGGGTCTCTTTCCAGGCAGCCCCCTGGGCAAGCCCATGTTTTGTTTGTGGCCAGGGTTCCTTCTGTTATCAGTTCCCATGACACAATTCCTGGTTCCCCCATCTGCATTTATTATTGTTATTCTTAAAAATAGTTGGGGGGTGTTGAAAGGGAGTTTAGGGAGGGAACAGGGTGATGAAACACACACCCACTGATGGCTCCAGGAAGTTGCCTAAGACGCCAGCCTTTGGAGGTGCAGGCTTTTATCTGGGCACAGGCACTCCAGCCCATGGCGAGGGGAAACCTGGGCAGTTCCATGACGTCAGTGCAAGCTTCCCGCCTCCCAACTCTGCTAGGAAAATGGGACGTGGTGACATTTCCTAATGACATTTCCTATCACAGTGTCAATCAGGTGGCCACAGCTGGAGGTGGGGTGGAGAGGGGATGTTGTGTGGTGATGGCCTTGCCAGCTCTTCTCATTTTCTGTCCATCTGCCAAAAATTACACATTGATGATAGTGGTCATCTTGATGGATGCTGTGACTTGACCATCTACAGGGAAACAACGTGAAGGAAAAGCCCCACAGGGGGTTGGGTACCCATGGAGACTTCCAGTTGCCGGGCAAGCTCCTAGAGAGGTGTGGTCAAGGACCCAGCTCAGCACCTGGTACCTGTCTTAAGTGGGCAGCAGTGCATCTCACAGTTTCTTGCACCATGCTGGTAGACCAGCATGGAGCTGGGTGCATAGCTCCCAGGCTATGGTGGGAATGAGAGAAGCGCTGGTTCCCTTGGGAGATGCCTCAACGCAGCTGAACCTGCCCAATCAGAGTATGGCTGATGACATTTCCTTGTCTGTGTCTAGGTTCACTGCAGAGTGCTGCTGGCCTAATGCTTTCGCACCTCTCATTTTCTTGCAGTAAACGAAATCATACGCAATGATCTCTCCAGCACGAACCCCTACTCATAGGTGGCTACGTTGGAGCTGACAGCAGCAGTGTGGAGTTGGCTCAGTGAGACTTGTGATCAGATGAACTGAACGCACATCTGGCACCACTCAGAACTTCCAACTGACTGAATGCCAGGAGCTCAAGACTGTATGGACAAAGCAGGAACCCTCCGACAAGAAAGGAGGGCGTCAGGCCGCCACATCTCCTAAAGGAACAGCCATCTCACAAAGACAGAGGGTGGGTGAGACTAGGGATGGGCCCTCACAGGTAGGGCCTACGTGCAAGCAAACACAAGCCTAAGTCTCCCGCACCCTGGATATCAAAACTGGAAGAAGTGCCTTACTTACTCAGACTGCCACATCAGGGCATCGTGGAATTGAACCTTGGATGTGCTACCATGAGAGTATTTGTAGAAGCAAAAGCTATAAAAACATTTCATTATGAGGCTTTATCCTTTGTATAAATTAAGAAAATTCTGGCAAGTTAACCAGAGGTGTGAGAAATCTAATATGACTTCCTACTTATTTCAACTTTTCCTGGGCTGTACTATACAATTCTGTTGCCTTATCCAGTGCATTTTAGAGATTTTTTCCAATCTGCCATCTCAGCTCTTTCATACTGTATTCCCTCTTCTGTGTGACTAAAACCATAGGATTATTAATAGTAGCATGCTGGGAATTTTTGTTTTTAATCTGGCTTCGAACATTGCACAAGGATGTTAAATAGCACAAATAGGGTACTGGACAAAAAGGAAACCTGTTTGTCACAGGATAGATTTGCATTTGCATGTGTGTACATATATAGGCATATATTTATGTATCAGTAGTAAGTGACAGAGATGGTAATGATCGGTCTGTGCCCAGCAGGGCTTCCACATGAGCAATAATCAGGATCCACTTTGGAGAATGCACCTGAGTCCAGACCTGGCTTCCGTCACCTTCCTGTTGGGGTTTGTGACCCCACAGAGACAGAGACAGGAGGAATTACAGAGCACTTTAGGTTGTGCAGAGGTGCATTCAAATGCCCATAGGTCACCATATAGCATAATTGGGAAGTGGCTGTAAATACCATTACAATGGGAGTGTAATATATTTGTTCTATTATAGGATTATTATTTCACAGAGGCCTTATAGCTAGCACTCTGCTTCATCTAAGAAAACAATTACCAAAAACAATGTTTCTAGATGTAGCTACTGTATATGTAAGATGTTGTCAGATTAGTTAGTGTCAGGTTAATGTAGGCTTTCCTGCTGCATTTTGTATAATTAACTGCTTATTACACACTATTACTAGTAATGACCTATTGTTTCATATAACCAAAAAGCATGGTTTAATTAAAACATGTTTAAACTTAATACAGTAATTGTGCCTTAGGAGTCAACGCCCCCTTATGGAACATGCCTGACTTGCACCTTGGGTGCAGGTTGTAAGCTACAGTCATGGACAGGAAGAATCATCTTTAAAATACTCGCCTGTACGACTATGTTTTACCTTTTTCTAACTCACAGAGAAGAAACGACAATCTGAAAGCCATATCTGAACGTTTGGACACGACTGTGAAGAGCTGATGTGTGACCACGTTGTGCGTACGCTCCTGCCTGCCTGCGGGCCTCTCTCCTGCAGTCCAGATATTTGCCCTCTGCTAACTGTCATGGAGTTGCATGAACCATTTCTGAGCAGACTGTCATATAAAAGGAAGTGTTTGACATTTGTGTCAGCTATCTTTGTAGTTAGAAATGATTCCAATAAAGCAGTATTTTTTTTTTTTTTTTTTTGGGCTGGACACTCTTAGCCTGCAAGTAATATTCATTACTTGTGTGGAAAATTCTAGATTGTTCTCCATTGTACATATATATGTGGTCTGTAAGAAGTGTTTCATGTCGATAAAGCTGGATGCTCTTGCAATCCTCTAAACACAGAAAGAAGTGTGTTTTGCTGTAAAGTTGTCTTTCTTCTTGATGTGTTTAAAGAAAAACCTGTCTGAAATGAGTGGATTTTTGGTGTAGTTCTCAGGCGCTCTGAACAAAGTGTTTCAAAACTGTGCATACAGGCTAGGTGGAGAGGGAACTTTTACTTATGCCAAATATTTTTGCTCAGAGAAATATCCTGGGCGAGGCTCTGGCCACACACAGACTCACATGTGATTTGACTATCACTTCGGCAAGCACATGCTTGTGCTTAACTGTTGTGTTCCGTGCCACCTCTCACCCTTGCTTCTCTGAGCCACTCTTCTCTTCCCCACCCAAATTTCCTCCTTCAAACTTGGGTGGGAAGTAGAATCTAGCCCTTCATTGACCAAATATGAATCTTGGGGCCTCTACAGAAAGTATTGTTCTTAAATTTCTCTCTCAAACAATATTTTATCTGCAGAGAATTAGAAAATGCAAAACTCTCGGCTTCTTTTGCTAAGAGATTAACAGATTATACTAGACAAATCACCCTCACCTAAAGCAAAATATGAGCTTTTTTACCTTGTTGATTCTGGAGTAATCCCTGTGAAACGGCCACTCACTGCAAAAAATTCAGGAAGTGACAAAGGGCTTGAGAGATGGGTGTGTCCCCATATTTAGAATCTCTGAGCTACTGTGAATGGCTGGGGTGGGGGAGGAGGGGGAGGGAAGCTGGTGATGCTGGATAGGAGCATGGTGGGAGAGAGGAGGTCTCTACAGGGGAAGCCAATAGCAAGATGAAACTGGGACAAAAGGACCTTGCATAGAGAAGTCCTTGATCTGTTTTGTCCTTGATCTATTTTTCTTCTTCCTCCTCCTTCTTTGCCTCCTCCTTTTCCTCCTTTTTGTGAAAAATCATAAGATCAAATTATTTTAAAGCGTACAATTCAGTGGTATTTTTTACATGTACAAAATTGTGCATCTCTCTGTCTAGTTCCAAGTGTTTCTGTCACCCTGAAAGAAAGTTTCTACCCCTGCCCTTGAGAGCCACTGCTTAGTTCTGTCAGTGTGGATTTTCCTGCTCTGGTCACTTCACAGGAACAGAATCCCTGATGTGGAACTGTGTGGCCAGCTCTTGCCTTCTGTGCGCTTCTGAGGCCTGCCCATGCTACAGCATGTGGCAGGGCTTTATTTCTGTGTCCAGCAAAATCACATTCTAGAGGTACTTCAACTGTTTACTGCTCACCTGTCAACAGACACCCTGGAGCAACTCCAGGGGATCCACTGAGCACGTCCATGCTGGTACTTTTCAAGTTCTGGTTTTATCCCTTTGGTTGAATGCCCAGGTCTGGAGCCCCTACTCTGGGGCAACTGCACGTAACTTTCTTTTCAGAGACTGATTTCCCTGCTCAGCCTTTAAATTATCCATGCCTGAGACAGACCCTAGCTCACTAACCTAATTTGGAATCACATATGTGAAGCACATCATATTTGTAATTCTTTATGCCAAAAAAATTAAGTTAGGTCCAAGATGACTAACTGTTCACATGTACCCAGGCAGAAAGCAGGCCTCCTGGCATCTGCCTGTGATGGCTCCCAGCAGAACCAGTTCATCTTGGGTTTCTGCTGGGAAGCAGGGACCTCAAATTCATATGAGCTTGAGTCACTCAGATGGGCTGGCCGGAGCCCCGAGGGCCCCTCGCATTACATCCCACATACACAGCACAGCAGAGGAAGACATCTCGGTGAAGGCAAAGAGCTTTAGCGTGATGAGAAAGCAGCTGCTGGGAGTAAGTGCCGCAGCTTCAGGAAAGCTCTCCTATCTCCCAGTTCTACAAACAGCTGGGTATTGTGTGAGCGGAAAGCAGCAGCCATCTTCCCTTGGCCCTTGGTCCCTGGGACCAGCCCCTCCTCCCAATAGGACGGAGCAGGTTCCCTCTCAAAGTACAGTCCCAAGTGAGCCTTGCACTGCACTTCTCCTAATGGGCTTAATTATTGCACTTTTCATCTCTAGCCACCATCCCTCTTTTTCCAAAAAGAAGGAGGAAAAACGCTAATGAGGATCTATTTCGGGGGTGGCTTGAGTCACATCTGCAGGGTAGGCGCTTGAATGATTGAAGCCAAGGTTGTGAGCCTCCCTGTGGTCATTTCCCAATTGCTGCTGCCTGTTCTGGCCTGGCTTGGGGGCTGGGAGGATGAGAGGCCATGTGCCACATCGCCCTTCCAGCTGAGAGTCAGTCGGCAACTGTCTGCAGACTGTCCTTTTCCTGAGTCCGTTCATTCACCACACTGCGCATGTGCTGGCTCTGGAGATGCATGAGAGCTGCTTTGCAGGGCCTCTAGTTGTGCATGCATCACAGGCCTCCCTGGAAGTGCCCCCACTCTCCCACACTGCCCTGTCACAGACCAGGAACTCTATCTGGAGACACAGCAGGTCCCCAACATTGCCCCTTCAGAGTTGCGCCTGCTCTGTGGGGCTGTCACCATGGATGAGTGCTTCTTGGTTGGAGGCTCAAGTGCAGAGCACCATCAGCTGTGGGCAGCAGTTGCTCTGCCTCCAGCTAAGGACTGTCGTTTTCTTCAGCACCAGCTATCCCTGGAGACAAGGCTCTGAACCTCCACGGGAGGGCGACACCCAGGACACAGGAGCCAAGACAGGCTGACTGATTCTGGCTCCAGCTTGGCACAGCGTACACAGTTGGGCCCCAAACCCCTCTGGGGATCCCCCTGGCTGGGGTCCTTCTTTAGCCCACCCCACACTCACCATGCTGCTCCCAAAACTGGGAACAGAGATTTCCACCTGTGACCTTTGCAGAAACTTCTCTGAGCCTCAATCTCCCCATGTGGAGTACAGGACAACTGGGACTGCTTTAGACTGCTGTGAATCAGGAGCCATAAATGTCTACAGTAACTTCAGGGCTAGAGAGAAGGGAGGTGGCAGGTTTTATCTCCCCAAAGCCCAAGGCAACATTTCTAAACACTTATGCCCTCAAGCCTTGTCCTCTGGTACCCAGGGACAGGACATTTCCGTCCCCTGCCCTTGGCAGACCTGGTACCTACAATAGCAGCACTGCTGCTGCTGTGTCCTTGAGGGGTGCTGGCCCTGAAAGCCCAGCTTCCGTGCTTTGTGGAATCCTGGGCCCCAACGGAGGGCTGTGTGTCCTGTATGGCGGTGCCAGGGAAGACCCACAGCAGAGAGACATGAGGGATAGAGAGCAAGCCCAGGGCTTCCAGCCTATCTTAGCTGACACCAAGGACACCAGCGCCAGCTGTCCTGGGTAAACACCATCCACACTGCAGATGAGCTTTGTTCTTTTAAGTCATTAACTTTTGTGATGTTGTACAGCAGCAGATGACAGAAGCAATGGACTGGGGACTGCAGGATCCCAGGGCTGTGACAAGGACCTGGGCTTTTACTGTGAGGCCAGTGAGCACCCACAGAGAGCTGACTCCCGATTTACAGCAATCCCATGGGCAGTCCCTGAGACCAGGCTAGTCAGGAGAGGACACTCCACAAGAGACTGCTTCATCATTCACAGAAATAGCAATAAGAACAGAAGAACAATTCAGGTCACTTGTCTGGCTCTTTGAGCAAAGATGATCATCTGCAATCTGTTCCCAGCTGGGGGGCCCCAGGAGAGCTGGGTGGAGCCTGCAATAGGCCTCAGGTGCTGTCCCCAAGGCTCCTTGAATCCTGACTGCCAGGCAGCATGTCCTCTTTCTGTGCAGCCACCTGCTCCACAGGAATTCACTAGGGCCTCTCCAGTTCTTCAAGAGGGTGCCTGAGAGGCAGAACAGCCGACGGGCTAACTTGGGCTCTTCCTGGGCTCACCCATCCTATGCTTGGGCGGTGACTCTGAGGGCTGGTCCTGCTCCCCTGAGCACCGCCCCCAAACAGAACTTCCTCCTGCCCCACCCTGGGTTCTTGCTGCAGTCATGCTGTGTCTGGAACCCAGAGTCCTCTGCTCACTCCTATATCTCCTGCAATTCTAACTCTGCTTGGTGTCGTTCCCCAGTCTCATGATGTCCCTGCGTCCCTGGGTATACAGAAAGGACATCATCCCATAGCAAATCTAGTGTCCTCTGTAGTCTCTGTGACTCTTGGCATAGGGTACCACAGCTCTCCTGTAGCAAAGAGGAGAAAATGCCTGAGAACAATGACCAAGTTGAGGCAATGCAGAGGTTGACTTCCAGCCCCTGAGACAGAGAGCTATGTTTTGCCATTTGTGGTCCCACGTGTTGATTCATGCACAAAACCTAGTAGTCATCCTAAAATCATCAGCTTGAGCCCTGTTATGAGTAGGCTCCACAGACCTCTACTAGAACAGGTCCTTCCTTGAGTTCTGGCAATTATATTAGATCTTTTAATGCCAAGTCCAAAGACATTTGTATTAAAATACTGGTTAATTAATAGAACATTACTGTTAGTGGTTTCACTTTCAACAATGACTTTCTGTAGATGTAATTTCAGCCTGGGAATAGGAGAGTATAAGGATCCATGGGTCTCAGTGTGATCCATTCCACCAGGGAGAAATGGTGACAGGAATGAAAAAAAAGATAGACAAGAAGACAAAAGCTGGGCAAAAGCTGGGTTAGGTGGTGACTTGTCTGCCTGGTTGGTGAGATGACCCCCTGAGCAATAATATAGATGCTTATTTATACCTTTGCAAAGTTAGTAACATGTGACGCAAGGTTGCCTAGTGACTAATAGAAAACATTAACCAATCAGGATGCTTATCTCAGGACTGAGGCAGCTTGTCTGCTCTAGGCACTGAGGCCTTGTCCTGCTTACACATATTTGAGCAATTTGTTAGCTAGTCCTTTATGGGCTCCCAGATGTCTATGCAGGTCTAAATCATGCCGCAACCTTCTTCACACACCCTTCTCCTTCCTCACAGACTTATGTCCCTCTCTCCTTGACTTCCCTGGTCTCTTGTCCTCCTTTCTCTTAAGATCTCAACTGGTAACAACTGTGGGAAAACAATCCAGGACAGGACAGCAAACAGATAGCAAAGGGAGGATCCACTGTTTTCTTCATATTCTCATCTTGCACAATTGCAACCTGAGATGGCTCCATGGTGTAGCACGAGGAATGAAGGTCAGCAGGAACCACTTTCTTCTCTTTCAGTGCTTTTTGGTTTTTGATTAGAGTGGCACCAGCTTCAGGACAGGTTGAAATACACTCTTCAGTGCCCTGGAAGCTTGGGTAGAACCAGCATGCTAGAGTTTAGCAGTAATCATCTCTGCCTAAAGTTTCCTGTGTGGGAATATTTATAGATACAAATTTGATTTCTTTAGTAGGTACAGTATTATTATTATTATTATTATTATTATTATTATTATTATTATTATTTTGGCAGAAATGGGGATTGAACTCAGGTCCTATTATGATTATTATTATTATTATTATTATTATCATTATTTGGACAGTTTATGTCTTGGTAGTGTCTAACTTTTCAGGAAACTGTCCATTTCATTTAAGCTATAGATTTCACTGACATCAAGCTGTTTGTAATGTTCCTGTTACCTTGGATTGTTTTAGAATCCAAACTCTTGTTTTCTCTCTGATTTGTGACTTTGGCTAGCTTTTCTTTTTCTTTGAGAGATGGTACCAGAAGATTTCCAATTTTGTGGACATTTCAAAGGAGCCGCATTAGATTCTATTGATCAACTCTGCTCTTTGCTACTTTGTTTCTCGGCTCACTTGAGTTTCGTTTCCTCTTCCTTACCTCATTTCTTAAAATGGAAGCTGAGGTCATGGATTTGAAGCCTCTTTCCTGAGCAGGCCTGGGGGCGCAAGGCTTTACCTTCCTGTGTTGCTCTAGACCACAGATTCTGGTGTGATATTTTCACTTCATGAAAATTCAAAATCCTTTCTCATTTCCATTTGACTTTTTGACCCATTGCAAGTGTGCTAGTTTTCAAATATTTGGGGATTTTTCCTGACAGCTCAATTTTATTGTTTAGAGTACATAGTTTGTATGATTTTAGTTTCTACTTCTATTAAGACATATCTTAGACAGCATCTGTGCTGGTTTGGTAGTGAACCTAATCATGCGATAAAAATGTACAGACCATAGGAGTGGGTGGAGTGCTCTATGATCCCAGCAGGGTCACCTACGTGACTGTGCTGCTGGAGTCTTCTGTCTCTTGGCTGATTACCTGCTTGCTACATCAGTTATTAAGAACTGCTCAACTCTCTAGTTTGGTTTCATATATATCCCTTCGGAGTTGCATCTGGTTTTGCTTGATGTTGAGACTCTGGTGTTTGGCTGTGAGTAGGCTATTTAGACTTTTTATAAGCTCCAAATTAATTGACTCCTTTATTAAGAGAAATTTATTCTCCTTGTTTCTGGAAATACTGTACTCATTGCTTTAAAACCTACCTGATATGATATTAACTAATCTTTTGATTGGTGTTAGCATGAATTCATTTTTAAACTTTTTAACCTTTTTATATTTTGATCGAAAGAGAGTTTTTTGGTAGATTACATAGTCTTTTTTTTTCCTTTTTTTTTTTGGCGGGGGAGGGGGGTGGGTTGGGACCAGGGTTCAAACTCACAACCTTGCACTTGCCAGGCAGGCACTTGTGCCACGGAACTATCTCCCCAGCCCCTAGACTATATAGTCTTAGCTTTTTTTATACAGTTGTAACATCTCTGTCTCTCAGTGTGGTGTTTTTGACTATTGTATTTAATATAATTATTAAGATGTCTAGATTAAAACTTCCCATGTTGTTATGTATCCTATTTGATCCATCTATTTTTCTTTCTCTTTTTATGTCTCCTTTTCTTCTTCTCCTTAGCTCTGACTCTGCAGTGTTACTTTAGTGACTGCTGTAGGGCTTATGTATAATATGGTTTATGTATCCAGAGCCCAGCTGCATGAGACACTGCCATGTGAAGAGTGTAAGAACTTTGACTGTAAACTGTCACTTCAGCACATCTGGTTTTTGTGCTCCTGTTCTCCAGTGACACCGCTCTGTGTGCTACAGGTCCTATATCGTTTTGTTGTTGTTGTTATTATTATTATTATTATTATTATTTATTTATTTATTTATTTATTGCGGGACCGGGGTTCAAACTCACAACCTTGCACTTGCCAGGCAGGCACTTGTGCCACGGAGCTATCTCCCCAGCCCCTGTTTTGTTATTATTTTGATTTAAAGAGTGAATTATCTTTTAAAGGGATTTAAATGGCAAAGGCACCTACACTTCCCCCTCACCCATGCAGCTTCTGTTCCCAGCGCTGGCCCAGCTGCTGTGCCTGTCTCCCTCGGTGCTCACCTCCTGTACTGCTCTTACTGCAGGTCTAGTGGTGGTGCATTGTTTCAGCTTTTGCATATATAGGAAGTCTTGGTTTTTTGTCTATTTTCTTCTTACTTTATGTTAAATAATTACAGATTTACAATAAGTTGCAAATACGAAGTTTTAAAGTATGGGGAAAACTTACTGAAACTTTGCTATATTCCACCCCCCATCCCCAGTACAGGGAGCTGACATTGAGTACAGATACAGAGCTTGCTCAAATTTTTCTAGTTCTCAGTCCATGTGTGTTAGTATGTGCGGTTCTATGCAATTTTTTTCTCCCACATGTATTTACATAGCTACCATCAAAACTAAGATCTGGACCAATGGCCTTGCAGTCTTTTCATGCCCCCTAGAGCCACTGTCTGCCCCGTACCCACATGGGGTTAGCAAAGCCTGTAGCCACTGAGCTTGACATGTCTCCCTTGGCACAGCTCTTCCCAGCCCTCCCAGGTCACCACCGTCTCCACAGCTCCTCTTTGTCCTCCTGAGACACTCAGTGGTATGTATATGCCACAGCTGGTATAGCCTCTCACTTGTTCAAGAATATTTGGGTTGTTTGAGGGGTTTCTTTTTCTACATTTTTTCAAGCTACCATGAGTAAGTCTGCTGTGAACATTGGTACACGGAGTTGGTTGACATAAGTTTTCACTTCTCTGAGAGCAAGGCCCACAAGTACAGCTGTGAAGTCATACGGAAAGTTCACATTTAGTTTCTAAGAAACTACCTATCTCCCAGGTCGCTACACCACTTTACATTTCCACCAGTGACAGATGAATCGTTTTTTACTTATGTCACTCTGATAAAGTAATATTTCACTGTGGCTTAAATTTACATTTCTTTAATGGATAATGTCATCTTTTCATGTGTGTCTAAGCACATCTGAGTATCCAGTGAAATGCCTCTTCAGGTCTCTTACAATGGATTAATAGAATTATGATTGCTTTCTTTTTTTGTTTGTTATTTACTGTCAGGTCCCAAAAGTTCTTTAAGCTAGATGCAAACTTTACCCTCTGTCAAATTTGGCCCACAGCTGGTATAACCAGCTAATAAGCATCCATGTACTCATTCATGGTTGTATCTTCTCCCAGGCTGTAGTTTGTTAAAGCACACAACAAAACAAATGTACATATGTGTGCTGAATCCTTATCAGTCCTAGAGGTTTTGTGATAGATTCCTTTGGGGTTTTTATGTAGCTAATAAGGTCATATGCAAATAAGGACATTCATAGTTCTTCCTTTCCAATTTTGATACCTTTCATTTCTTTTTCTTGCTGTATCACAGCAAGAACTCCCATTGCCATGGTGAGTGAAGGGCCTAAGAGTAGATATTCTTGTCCTCCTCCTCATTTTAGAAAAGTGTCTCTCTTTCCCCGTTAAGCATTATGTTCTCAGAAGGATTTCTGTGTATGCACTTTTTATCAGGTTGAGTAGGGTCTTCTCTCTTCATACCTCTCTGAGAGTTTCTATCACGCATATATGTTGGGTTTCGCATATAGATTTTTCTGTGAATTAATATGAGTACATGATGGTTCTTCTTTAGTTGATAGGCTGTATTACATTTGCCTTCATTCTTGGAAGATACGTTTTCTGACTAAAGCAGTCTCGGTCTACTCTTTAGGTGCTTTAAGGAAGTTGTCCTATTATCATTGTTATCTTGGTTCTGGCAGATATAACATCTTTTTAACAGGCTGCTCTTAAGATTGTTCTCTGTATCACTGGTGATAAGCAACTTGATTATGCAATTTTCCTCATGTCTCTTGTGTTTGAGATTTGTGGAGATTCTTGGATCAGTAGATTTATAGTTCTCAAAAAAATGTGGACAATTTTTAACTACTATATGTTTATATATTTCCTCCTTCACTCAGTAACTCTAAGTAGATTCATTTTGGCTCACTGTAGACATTTCAGTCCATCATTGGCTAGCTGTGGGGCAAAAGGCCATAGCAGAGGAGAATCAGCTCACAGCAGTGGGAAGCAGAGAGAGAAGTTAAGGCAGGAGGGGAGGAGATATACCCTTCCAGGCCATGCCCCACTCCCCCAGCAAAGCTTCACCTGCCCAATCACATTCAGCTCTAAACTCATTAGTAGACCAATGCACTGATGGATATCAGACACCTATGGTCCAACTATCGCCCCCAAGCCCCACCTACAGGCACATGATGCTTTGGGGGGAATCCAGCTGTAAAACCACAAAAATTATGTTGCTTAAATTTGGCTCTATACTCACTAATGCTGTTTTTTCAGAACTTTTTCTGTTTTGTTTTGTTTTTTTCCAAAAAAAGTATATATACTTCCTGGTTCCGTTTTCAAGTTCACTCATTCTTTTTCTTCTGCAATATCTAATCTGCTATTCTATCCACTCTATTTTTCAAAATCATTACTATAGTTTCAATTCCAGGAGATTGATTTAGATTTTTTTAATGTATTTGGTACAGGGTCTCACTACACAGCTTGGACTTATAATGATAATCATGTTTTCAGCCTCCCCAGCACTGGGAGTATAGGTGTGCACCACCATACCTGGTCTCAGTGACTGCTGTGGCGTGTGGTACCAGGGATTGAACCCTGGTCCCTGAGCTTGCCTAAGCAGGCATTTAACCCACTGAGCCCTGATTTAGACTTTTTATAAGCCTTCCACACTCAATATTTCCCCCGACTTCCTGAATGTATGGCAGAGAACTATAACTGTTTATATGTTCTTGCTGACTAATTTTATCATGTTTCATTTTTCAGTCAATTTTGAATGGCTTGTTTTTCTTTTCGCTGTGGTTGTGTTCTCTTCTCTGAATGATAGCTGATTTTGAATGGATATAAGGTATTTAAATTCTAATTCACCGGGTGGTGGAGGTACTTGCTTTATTATGCGTATATCCAAGTTTTGTTCAGATGTAGCTAAAGCACTTTGGAAATTCTGACCTTTTTAGATATTTGCTGTTTTCGAACTCAGATAAGACTAGAATAGTACAATATTTAGTCTTGGAATAAATTGCCCACTATTGAAACAACTTTTCTAAGAACACATTGCCTATTGAAACAACCTTTCTAAGAACACATTGCCTGACACCCTGTGAAGTTACCTGCTGTGAATGGTGGGAGCTGGCACTATCTGTGGCTCTGTGTGAGCTCCAGGGCTACTCCCTTTTGTCCTTTTTGGTGGTTCTTCCCCAGGCCTGACCCACTGTTCTGGTCTCAGCTGAAGTCTAGGGGCAGCTCTCCACAGATTTCTGAGGTCCCTCTGGGCGGCTCTCTCCTCTGGCCATCTGCTCTGAGATTAGCTCCATCTCCAGCTCTGGTGCAGTAGGAGGCCCTGACCCAGTCTCTGCTCTGTATTAGGTTCATTACCTCCAGTCATAAGCTGAGGCCTTACTCTGGTGTTTGCCTTTCTTCAGAGACTTCTGTCTTTCATAGCCTGATGTCTATCTAATATCTCACACATGTTTCATGTATTTGTCCATTTTTAGTTAGTTTGGTACAAGAATAAATCTGGTTCCTGTTAGTTCATCTTGGCTGAATGCAGAAATTCTAATGTTTGATATTTCAAAGCTTCCTTAGTAGGCCAAATTTTAGTCAGTGCAGTAGTCAATCTTCCTTTCCCCTGCATTTTATGTCATATAACAATAGTGCTATTCAAATAAAAACTGTGTGTCTAGCCAAGAGAGTGGCTCGTGATCACTGGATATGCCTTGGGGCCTCATATAATTTTAATCGGAAGGGAAAGCATCAAACAGGCTGAAAAACAGCTCTCACTGCCAAGTATGCTTTTTACCTGGAGGAAAAACAAAAGAATCTTGGGAAAGAGCCAAGAGGTTTTTAATTTCTAAAAAAGACAGTGTGAAGCAGAAGTGTCTCTGCGCTCAGGTGGTGTGGGGCTCCTCCCCCAGGCTTAGGTGTCACCCTGCACGAGGCAGGAGGTCCCCGCATCATCCCGCATCATCCTTCACTGTGCGCTGTGCTCCCTCTTCTTGGCCACCCGAATGCCTCGTCCCACATCCTCAGAGACACCATCACAGTCTCAGGTCACATCGCGTCACAGGAGTACTGAGGCTAAGGACAGCACAGTGGCACTAACCAGGATACTAGCCAGCCAGTCATCTACAGATTTAGTTTATAACCCCAAAATTAAGATCACTGAACATCACAGATGTTTCTCATTTTTGCATTTTCATGTACTATACCTGGAAACCTTATTAACTGAGACTACTTTAAATTGAAATTTGGAATAATTAGACATTAACAATGATTTGGCTGGGCTCAAGCTTACCTTTTGGCTTTGCAGTGAGAAAGTGTTTGCCAAGCAGTTTAATCACTTAAAACAAGAATGCCAAAGTTACTCTTATGGGAACAGGGTTAAAGACTTCAGGAACACTCATTGTCTATATGCAAATAAGGCTGCTAATTATGAGATTTTTTTTCCCTAGTCATTGGAGTAAGCCCAGCAGGGCCTCGACTTGAAAATATGCTATTAGCAATTAGTTCTTATAATGACATACACTCAAAAGGAATAAACAAATGTTTAAAATACTCTCTAATCCAGACTTTCTACTGATTTAGACTTTACTTAACTGGACTATAACAGTTCACATATGTAGTTCCACTGGAACTTTCAA